>WBMZ01001210.1:0-123856 GCA_013400975.1 Atrichornis clamosus | reverse complement strand
GCAGACGCAGGAGCGCCGCGGCGGCGGGCGGGCGGCAGCGGCGGCTCCTGCGGGCACTCGCTCCCTACATCGATGCGCGGTGCGCGGCCGGCCGCGGGGCTTGCGCAGGTAGGCGCCCAGCCGCCGCTCGGCTCCGGGCTTTCCGCGGCCCCCTGCACTTTCTTACTGCCCGCAGCACTTTTTTTTCCGCCTTTTTACTATTATTTTCCCTGTTCCCCGTCCGTGTGGGCACCAGGGGCGGGGGGTTTTCTCGTCCTCCTCCTCCCGCTGAGCGCCTCTCTCCTTCTCCCGACAGCGCGGCGGCGGAGCGGAGCGGTGAGCGGCGGCAGCATGCGGCGGCCGGGGGATGTCTGAGGCGGGCGGTGCGGCGGCGGCCGCGCTGCCCCGGCGCCGCTCCGGAGGCATGCGGGCGGCCTGGGGCTCCGTCTGGTGCCTGTGCCTGGCGGCGGCCGTCGGCGGGATGCCAGCGGCGCGGCGGGGCAGCGGCAAGGCGGCGGCGGCGAGGAGCGGCGGGCAGCCGGCAGGTAAGGCTGCGCGACCGCGCACACGTGCTCTGCGGGGACGGCTCCGGCCCGGCCGCGTTCGGCGCTACGAGTCCCCGTCCATGAGCGAGCGGAGGGGGGTGGATGGATGGAGACCTCCGGAGGCGGCTGTGGAGCGGGAGTTACGAACGCGGGGCCGGGGCGGTGGCAGCGGGCCGGGGTGGTCCCACCACGCCGTGGCTCGGGGGAGCTTCCCAGGAGGGACAGACTGCTGCCTGCCAGGAGCACTCTCCCAGCGCGGCAGTGCAGGCGGCACCCCGTGTATAAGAGCAGTTGGGAAGGGAAGATCCTTCCGTGCGTGTGTAGCGGCGCATCTTCGGCGCACATCGGAAATGCTCTGACTGCGTGCGTTCGGGTGGGAAAAGTAAGGAAAGGTCGTTTATATCCGTATCTTGGGAGCAAAAGTGGAGTTGCGACAGCTCCGGGTAGGCACACGCTGGGTCGCAATAAGGGGCTGTGCTGAGAAGGGAACTGCATTTCGGGGGAGCCGGTGACGATCTCCCCTCGAGCGGCAGCTCTGCAGTTGCGAGTGAAAAAAGTTAACACGTCGGACAAAACCTGGGTTTAGCTTTTTTTTTTTCCTTTTTCTTTTCAAATAATATACGGCGGGCTTGAAACATCGTGTCTCTCTGATCCGCCTCAGCTGCTACCTGAGTCCGTGTTTATTTTTCAAAGCTCTTTAATGGAAGGGAGCCCCCTCGCAGCCCCCCGTCCTCGGGTTTGCATGTACCCGGCAGAAAGTTTCCATTGTTCAGGAAAGGGTTTGAAGCCTGTTTGCCAAAAAAGTGACAGGGGAATAAATGGACTTCGTGGAGGCTGGGGGGTGGGGGCATTACTTTCATACCCCTTTTGGTTAAAGCTATAAATCACACCGGGGGTTGGTTTTGTTTTCAGGAAAGTCCTAATAAAACACCAGATTCTTAGTGTAACTCGTTTGGCTCATTTTTCACAGCCAAAAGAATTGATTTATGGGGCAACATCTCAGGGACTTGGTCAGAGCAGATGAGGTTGGTGTGCGGGAGGCGGTGGGCAGCCTGTGCTGACCACAGGGGCGGGAGTGACAGAAGCGAAGTGTCCCCAGTTTTCTCGGTTTAGACTGAAGTACGTATTGGCGCTGTCACTTCAGGCACAGTTGAGCCCATGGGGATCAGGAGCAGCCGCGGTGGCTGCCTCAGTGGTCCCTGGGCTTCCACCCGCACCTTCAGCCTCTAGATGGGTTTGGTGATGTGTTGAAGTGGTGCTAAACCCTTCCCGTGCTCTAAGATACTTTTGTAAGCTAAAGCTTTGGGATGCTGTAGGAACTGTAGCAGGCAGTGTGCTCGGCGGTCACACGGAGGGGAACATCCCTCCAGCGATGACTGTGAGGTGAGCAATTTCCAGGGGCTCCAGTGGAAATCCTCAGGACAGGCTCTCTTACCACTCGGTCAGCTTTTTCCAAAGCAAAGGATCTGTTAACCCCTGGTGTCCTCCCCAGGAGCAGGATTTCTCCCTGAAACAGGAGGGTTTCCGTCAACCCCAACACCTAGCAATGTCTCTAAGAGTTGCCCCATCACTGTGAGCTGTTGAAAGCTCCTGTGGACAGGGACTGTGAGGGGAGAGAGAGCTTTCCAATGCCAGTGGCTATCCCACCATCATCCATGTGCATGGGGAGGCATGAAGCCAGTGCTGCTTGCCCAGCTCCGTGCCAAAGCCAGCGGCTCCACGACCATGAGGGCAGCCGCTGCCTGTCCGACCTGGGGGGGAAAAGGTTGTGCAAAAGAAACTGTAAAGAATATAAACCTTCAGAGCCAAGTAAAAACACATTTTACTTTTTCAGTCTTTTTGAATTGAATGGTAAAAAGCAAATTCTTTCTCCTAGTCAAATGGGCCATGGGGTATTGGCTCATTACTGAGGGTTGTTGTTCGCTGGGCTTTGCATTTACAGTCTAAGGCCTTATTTTCCATAAAGGGGCTTGGAAGGATTTTTCCCCAGTGATCTAATTCTCCACACGGGGCTGTGAAGGCTATAACAGCTACTGCTTTGTGCCTATACTCAGCTACATAAAACACACATTGAAGGGAGGCATTCTCGAGGTATGTGTATGTTTGCTAATATGAATACTGGCTATTAGCAGAGGTGGAGGGGGTGCAGGTTTTAACATCTCCGCAGGGAGGTGTTCGGCTGTTGGCAGGAAGGAGGCAGATGGCGGGGCTGTTGCTGAATAGAAGCTAAACTAAAAACACCAGGGGCCTCATCTGGGCTGAGTTTCTCTTCTCTCCTGTTCTCGGGGCTGCTGCAGGAAGAACAATGTCAAATTTCCCCCCTCCTTCTCTTTTTTTTTTTTTTTTTATGAATGAAAGTAGAGAGGCAAGGCAGGATTGAATGTGTATGTCATTCAGGGGCTATGACAGAGATGATTAGGGAGGTCAGTGAACTTCTTTGCAGCCTTGAGCATGCGGTCACTCTATTCAGCAGCCACAGAATAGACATCAATATAAAAAAGCCCGTCCAATTTGCATTAGTATTCAGATAAAGATATTACTTCGTACGATTTGTGAATGTCAAGTAACGCTGGCTGTTTTCTTAGAGAGCAGACCAACTGAAACAGCAGCATTTCACTTTTAAAAACTTCTGATAACCGTCCTGTCTGCTGTAGCTGGTTTGTGTGTGTGTCTGCATACAGTACATGTGAAAAAGGCAATTTCTGGGCTCTTTAGCATTTGTGTTGCACTAGTTAGCTGCTGAAGCTGTCTGAGTGCATTGAAAGAGTTGTATAGAATGCTGCTAATGTTTGATCAGGTTTGTGCGGGAAGGGGAGGGGAGAGCTCTCCCAATCTGTCAGGAGCAAGAACCGAAGTTCCTTGTGCAAGGAGTGAAATTGTCACCCCGAGTTAACGCTGTGCAGGCAGTTTTCTAGCCAGAAGAACAGAAAAAGGACCATTTTGGAATTTTGCTTAAGTTGAATAGGAGGGCATGTACCAATTCCTGTGACTTTTTTGTTTGGAAAGAAGTGGTGATGCACTGGTTGAGGTGTTTTTCGTGCAGCTGATGGCAACTGGGCTCTTGTAGCCTTCCAGCATGAGCTCAGTGAGGGGTCCGAGGTGTAGGGTACGGCAATCTGTGTCACTTTGCTTTGTGTATCTGAGTGTTTCAAAGTTCATCCTGAAATTATAAGGGTAGTGAAGTGAGTGCCAAACAGCACTGGCTGTTCCTGGAGCTGGCCTTGGGGTTTATGTGTTCAGACAAGTGTCTCTCATATATTGATGGTGCTGCTTACTTTGTGCCCTACACCAGAAGTGTTTTAGATTCAGTGGGCAGCTGTGATAGTTTTGAGATTAACAGTTGATCCATTTGTTCTCATGAACAGAAGCAGCTAAAAAAGTTAATTAAGTCCTTAATGTCGAGACTAGCATATTTTACTAAGCAATAAAATAAGAAGGCATGAGTAAAAGATGATGAAATATGACTTTAAAAAAAAAAATCTATTTCTTACCTACTAAATAGTGAGCTAAAAAATCTGTTCCAGTGCAGAGATGGACTCAATGTATTCAATAGGAACTGTATAACAAATACGTCTTTATGCATACTGACAAGGGTCACTCCAATTAAATCTGAGGTTTTTTCTTTTAATTAAGACTTTATTAGCAACCGCTGAGTAGGGAATGTGATGAAAGTAAATCTGAAAATTGTGTAGCAAAGTGTTGATCTGCTAATTAAATCATGCAATTAAAGTAAGCCGCTCTGACTGGCATGTTAACTTTTATGACTCCCTCCAAAAAATCTTCACTGCTGCTTGGGAAAGTGTACCTGTCCTGAAGCCTGACTGAACATGGATTTTGAAGTTAGGTGAACACTGAAGAAGTCTTGATTGTGGCATCCCCACTGTACCGGGACCATTTCCATCCAGTGGGACGCAGTCTGTTGCCTGGACGAAGTTGAAATTTTTCATAAAGCTGGAGGAGGTTTCTCCCCCTGCCCCATAATGCTGAGAAACAAAACTTTTCTTTTTAAAATACAGCCAATAACAGTGAACTTTGATATTCATCTACGTGTTTAGAAAGCTGTCTCTCTGAACTGTACACTTACTGTGTACATCTGCTATTCACTTAGAGACCCTAAAAGAGGAAATCAGCCTAGTTTCCGAGCAGTTAATAAAATTTTCGGTTTAAAAAAAACACGGTATCAAGGTGTTTCTGACAGTGATCTATCGCTGGCATGCAGAGCTGTGACTGAAGGCTTTGACTGAACCTTAACTTAGCTAAGGTTAGGGCATGGCCTGCTGGTGGCTTTTTCTGGCTGGTCATTGAAGTGTGTAGGATTCTGTGCAGGAGCCTGAGCATGAGCCATCAGGCTTCATGGAGAAGTGGCTGTTTTGTCCTCAGAGTTTAACTTTTGGCAATTTTTACTATATATAAGGTAGACCCATCAGGAATATAACAAATTTAGATGTTTCTACTGAAAATACAGTTGAAATTCCCTCCCCAGTTTGACAACGTCTTCCCAGCTCGACTGAACCTGATACACAGATAAGCAATGAATCTGGCTATTTTTGTTCTGTTTCCCTGTTTTAATAGATTTTGCTCTGCTCCCTTATGTGCTACATGCTTGTAACTTTTCATATGTCCTGGGAGCTTTTCTCACTCTGCGTACCTGTTTCTTCTTTTTTTTCTGACCCTTGAAATATACCCCAACCTTGAAATTGGCTGCTGACTCCAAGCCATTCAATAGAGTGGTTTAATGCAGCTGTTTCAGTGTTTGCCATTTCATTTCTTTTAATAGTGTTTAATGATAAACTTGATTCTCCATGTACCAGACTCTATGCCAGAGAGGAGGGTGTCTGGTAAAAATTTGCCTTATATTGGGGGGTTTTTGCAACAAATGGGACTCTGGTTCAACCACTAATGGTATGTGGCAGAAGGCAGCCCAGACTGTAGGAGGAGTAAACCTGAAAGCACCTCTATGCAAACACAGGGCTAAAATCATGTCTGAAGATGCATACAATGCTGAAAGCACCTTAAAATACCTTGTTACACCCTGAAATTTTTTCTTTGGCCTCCTCCATAGCTTATCAGTTTAGCGGTTTCCCCTCTTTTGGCTGTTTATCTAGTGATCTTGTAAAAAAAAAAAAAAACAACTTTTTCTCTGAAGTAGAGCTGACTCCCTCAGTGCCCCCTTTCTCGTACCCTCACAGCTCGGGTTGCCCAGTGCCATAGATCTGATTTAAAGCTCTGTATGTGGAAAGAAGGGCTTTATTTCCTGCAGTGAGTGCTGTATTCCTGGTACGCTTACCCCTAAAGTATCTGCTCCTTGGCTTGAATGACCAGGAAGTTTCTGTAGTATCAAAAGCAAACAAGAACTGTGAGATATGGGCTGAGTAAAACCTTTAGTAAACTTAGTAGTTAAAATGTGAAAGGTAATCAGATGTAAACCTGCCCTATTATTCTCATAGGCTATCAGGGGTTTTTTGTATTCAGGTGGATAGGAACTACCTGGGAGGTAGTTAAATAATTCTTTTTTTTTTTTTTTTGGTGCTGTGACACTCAGGTTGCACAATGTAGCAAAGCTATTTTTGAAGAATAGCAGCACAGTCAAGTAAGTAAACATTTCTCCAGTAACTGCTTCAGTTTCAGATGTATTCATCTAAAAAAGGGGCGGTATTTATTGCAGAGGGGGAGGTAGGTCTGGTGTGCTGGCCTTGCTTTCTCAAATCCAGAGAGCAGGGGAAGATAATGAGTTGGTTAAATAAAAAGGTTATATTAAAATTGGAAGTAGATTTCTTTATCACGCAGAACTGTATGCAAAATAATTGCCATGCACTTACACGTTTAGCATCTGTGAGATTTTGGGGCTGTGCCATTTCTGCAGGTTGTGAGGGGTTAAAAGAATTAATGACTCAAGTGAGAAGGGTTCCAAGTTTTCGGGTGAGGAAAGGACAGCATCGCTCTGGGAGCAGGCGCAGCTCTCCAGGCTGCCGTGTGTGCCGGAGGCTCTTCCCTGGGAACACCACAGCCCCAGGACCCCAGCACTGGTGTTTGCACCCAGGGCTTGTACTCTGAGCTGCTGAACTACCTGCAGGTGTCACACTGACACGTGGCAGCATGTTGGTTTGGGTTTTTTCCCCCCTCATTTTTCACGCTATGTTCCTTAACTTGAGTATAAGGCTTTTAGGAAAGACAGTAACAGGCAATGATAGTGCACCATGGCATGCCAGAAACCTTCAAGGGTGGCTCCCCATCTGCTGCTGTTTGATAACTGATGAAAGTGTTTGTCAGTTTATCTTTATTTAAAGCTCTTGCCCTGGAAAATGGAGTATTTTGTAGTTGCGCCTCGATCGCACTGAACTACCTTGTGCTGTTCCCACAGGTATTATTTCAGCTGACATAGTTAAATCAATAAAGCTTTGGAGACCAGAGACTGCTGGGTTATAAGGATTGGACTAGTACCCAGAAGTTATGGATTTGAAGCATTTTGCAGTTAACCTGGGGTGAGCTGTGTGTAGGGGAGTCAGCAAAGTAGCTGCCTATTGCTTAGGGGCCAAACCTCGTGGTGGTGATGTGGTGTGTAGGTGGGTTCTCACTGGTGCCAAGAGGGAGGAATGATGTAAACTAACAGGCAAGAAGTGGAGGACTTGCCTGGGGGAGAGCTCTGAGGAGGGTGCTGAGGACGAGAGCATCTCTGAGGCTCCTCTCACAAAAGGCAGGCAGCACCTGGCTCTGTGAATATGGGGTGCAGGCATGATCCTCGTAGCAGGACCACGTCCCAGGAGCGCTCTGTTCCCCTGTGTCGCTGGCGGTGGCTCTGCAGAGGGGGCTTACTGGGGGGTTTCACTGTGGCGTGTGGCAGAGGAGGTCGTGTGAAGAAGCCCTGAAGGTGTTTCAGTTCCACGGGGTACCACAGGGCAGCTGGCATCACCCTGAACTGACAGCTCATCCCCGCTTGCTCGCTCCCCCTGGGGAAGGTAAAATACACATCTGTGAAGGCTTTTCTTTAGAGTAAAAAGGAGCTACGGGAGATGTCCTTGGATCCAAATGATGAGGCCAGTCTTTCTCAACCTTCTGCTTTCCCTGTCAAAAAACTGAAAAGCTCCCAAGAATTGGATTTTTAATTTTATTTTGATGCTTGACAGAGCTTGTAAAGATCCTTCATAGCAAATTTGGCTCCCAGTTCGGAGGGTCATTGCTTTCTTTAGGGGTTTTACCATTCTCTGCTGCTTGTAGTCCTGTAAAAATAATAATGAGGTCCTGATCTTGCGCCTATTGAATCCTAAGCAAAAAAAGCCCCCATTGATTTCCAAGAGAGCAGGCTGAAGCCCTTCACAGATCGTGGTGGGAGCAGCTATTTAGCATAAGCAGGGATTGTTTGGGAAGTTTTCTAATGACCCAAACATTTTAACAAGCAGAGGAAACTCCAGCAAGTAAAAGGGCTCCCAGTTTTGGCGGTGGGGATCCCTGGAGCTGGCTTTCCGTGACCTCCCATTCCTCTCTCACCGGCTGTAACACAGACCTTCGCTTCCCACCTTGCTTTTTGTAACTGCAGCTTTGAAGCGAGCCAGCGGCAGCGTCACAGCCTAAAGGCGAGCGGTGGCGGCCACCACCCGGTTCCGCCGTGGCTGTGTTGCGAGTCCTGCGTGCAGCTGAGCGCCGCGCTGGCCGGCGTGCCCCGTGCCCGCTGCCGTCGCATCGGTGTCGCCGGCGTTAGCCCCAGCGCCGGGAGCTGCCAGCAGCACGATGCGCCGGGAAGGTGTTGATAATCCCCCGCGGGGGGCTGCGGGCTGCGGGCCGAGTGCTGAGCACGGGGACCCTGCACCGGACGGGAGCCGGTGGAGGAGCTTTCCTGGCTCTTCATGGGCAGACGGAGCACAGGAAAAAGTTTTCCCATAGGTTTGGTTGGTTTGGGTTTGTTTTTTTTTATATTCCCGCTTTCATGTGCAAGACTCAAGTACAAGCAATTCCCTCCCAGCAAAATACTTCAGCAGCTTGTTTGGAGACTGTAGTCTCCAAACTAGTGATTTCATTTTTGTTTAAATTTTGTTTTAACTTCTCTCTATAGATTCTCCCAGGAAAGCACTTTGTTTCTAGCCGGTAGCAGGATCTGTGCAAGATGAGCCAAGATGTGCCTTGGGAGATGGGGGTATCACAGCTAAAAGGGAAGAGGAAAAAACAATTGCAATGAGAAGGTTAAGGAGTTCTGAGTGTACCCTGACGATTAGCATGTTCAAGTGAAGATAAATCCTCCATGAGCCTGTCTTTAATTAAAAGAATGATTGGAATTAGGCATAGTACCGTCTCTCCTGATCAGTATCATGACTATCTGTACGAATAAAGCATTTTTGAGGAGGGAGAAGAGAAAAACACCAGATTTTAATCTGCCTTTGGTAGCCGATATGTCTGCCTTTTGCAAGGGCATATTTCTCCCTGTCTTGGAGTACCCAGGCTTGTTGACAGTAAACAACTGTCACTTGGCAGTTTATGAAAGAAGAATGTTTAAGAAAACATGTCCAGTTTAAATAGTTATGTTAATAGGCTGGGGATTCATGGAGAAGTGAGGGGATCTGGTAAATGGAGGTACATAAATTAGCTGGTATTTAGAAGTGTAGAATCATGGAATGGTTTTGGTTGGAAGGGACCTTAAATATCACCTTATTCCAGCCTCCAGTATTCACTGTGTAAGAGAAGAGCTGAATGCAGTTGAGGAAAAACAATTTAAAATACGTTCATTTTTACAGTCAGTGTGTTATGCATGAATTCACAGCTTTCTGTGAAAGCATTATTTATTTTTTTTTTCCAAGGGAAATTCAGAAAGCCTCTTTCTTCCAGCATGTGGTGGGTTGGGCCCTGGGAGGCCCCTGGATGGGACGAGCTGCAGGGCTGGGCACTCAGTGCTCCCACTGACTGGCCCGAGTGCTGTTCCACACTCCACGGGCAGCACCTGGACCTTGCAGCCGCCCTGCCGCGTCCTCAGCCTTTGCCTCGCAGGGCTGGTCGCAAGAGGAGACTGCAAGAAAACTCCGTCTCTTGGTTTGTGAATTGATTAATTACAGAAAGGAAGGGGTGGGGTGGGGAGAAAGTAAGAAACAGCAGATGGTGTCCTCTCTGCATCCCTGCCCAAAGTTGCTACAAATCCATCACCCACCTTCTTTCGAGTTAAACACTGGTGGATGTAGTGAGTGATGAGCGAGCGCAAAGCGTTTGTTCCAGCTCAGCCCAAAGTCATCAGTGTCAAAACATAAGGAGTGGGGGCCTGCTGTCAGGCACTTGAAATCTGTAATTAAGCATAAAAAATATGTTTCAAGCTTTCCAGGCTCCTGGTTCCCCCAGCTTGGGAAGAAGGGTGTAAGTGACTGCTGGGTGATACTGGCATTAGCATTGAAGATAAAGGTAAAACCACTCTCCTGTACCCCCTGCTGCCAGCCTGGGATACAATATAAATACAGTAAATACGGTTTAAATGCGGAGTACTGTGTTACAGATAGCCAAGGCTGAAAGGAGGTATCTCAGAGGGGAGCATCTTGACAGCAGCACCTTCTCTTGCCCTTCTTCCAGGTTGGGCAGAGAGCTGCAGGAGCAAGTGGGAACCCCGAGTTTCGACTAAAGGGTCACACTCAGTTTTCTTTTGCCCAGTTGTTCAGTTGGTATTGCCATTATTTGAACTGAGAGGCGAAGGAAACCCAAACATGAACCCTCCTACCACAGAAATGGTTTGCGATCTGCCCAGTCAAAAAGGCAAATAACTCCTGGAGAGTGCTGTGGAGTTTTACTGGACCTCCAGCCTGTGAATGATATAGTGAGGGAATGAAATTTCTGCCTCATTTTGATAAGTGGGCATGCTGGCATTTTGGGATTTGAGAAGACAGTGGACTTCTGCGTCACAAAAGTCTTCACGAAGGGATGGGAAGCACAAAGGTGGCAGAGGAGAGCAGCAGGGGTTTTCCTTTGCCCTGTCTCCCTCAGACAAATAGGGGCAGGTTTGTACCCACCACTCTGGACTTGGTGGTGGGTCACTGCCTGATCCTGGGTCTGGTGACCCCATGCAATGGAAGTCCTTCCTGTGAGGAGTCATCTGCGTGGGTGGAATGTGTTAGTTCTGGCAAAAAGGGCCTGAAACCTCCTCTGGTGCTTGCAAAATATGTATAAATGTTTGAAGTAGAGGTTTTCTCCCCCTCTGCCCCCTCCTCCCAGGGCGTAGCAAATGAAGTGCAGATAAGAGGTGCAGTCTTTTCAGGAAGAACTTCTCCCAGTGCTTGAGCCCAGCTGCTTTGGGCATGAGGAGGAGCAGTTGGAGGAGCAACATAGGGTGTCTCAGGGCAGGCAGGAGGAAAAGACGACCCTGAATTAGTCACCCTTGTCAAGGGAGTGGAGGGGGCAGAATGCTGTGGGCAGCTCTTGCTCTGTTTAGGGATTATATATCAAGGCAGGTTGTCCTATTTCATGCCTTCACTAGTGGTACAGGGTGGTGGTTCATCCCACCGAAGGGAGCATGGCAGGAGCTTAGCTTTGGTGCCTGACTTTCAGACAAATCCAGCCCTTCGGTGACTCCTGGGCTCAGTTTTTATCATCTACATCTGCCACCTGCCAGAGAGAAGTGGCTGTTTTCTTTCTCCCTTGGCTTGCCTGCTGCAGCGACCATTCTTGCTGTTGCAATTGCATCCATCTCACTCGGACACTTAGATGCTCATTTGCAGAAAGAAGGAGGTCATAGAAGTGTTTCTGGCAGGGAAAGAAAGGGAAAATCTGGGAAAATAAGAGTGAAGGATAGGGAAGGTATCCTAAATTGCCTGTGGAGGGGCCCTGGTTCATGCAGGTAGGACCAGCCATGTCCTCGTGCAGGAAGGTGAAAATAGCCCTCTGCAGAGGGTCTGCATTTCCTTACAGCAGCATTAAAATAGCTCTGCATAGAGCTGTCTAACCTGCTTCTGGCATTTCTGGATCCTTACATAGTGCAGGTTGTAGAAGATGATTATTTGGGGGCATTAAAACTGCTTGGAGGCAGTGGGAACCAAGACACGCATGACTTCCTTGAACTCTCTCTTAATTTGTAACGTGGAGTCCAAACCCTGCTGTAATAGATACGGTTACAGGAGACCATTAAAAGGTCCCTGCTGGTGAACCTGATGCCCTGGCGTTGCTGCTGGAAATGATAAACCTCTGCCTTCAGGTTGGATGGTATGCGGTGCCCTGTGTGTGTGTGCGTGCGTATGCATGGAAGCTGGTAAGTCCTGCTAATTTAGGGATTGTTTTCCAAGTCTGTTTTCTATAACTCTGTAGACTTAATACAAATAAAGAACTGACTAAGTTTCCTGTGAGAAGCGCAGAACAAACGCTAAGCGTGGGATTTGAATGCAGAAAGGTGAAAACACAAATGTATACAGAAACAGCAAGTCAAACAAGCTGAAAAAATATTGTAAGGTTGATTTAACAGAGCAGTGAACTCAAAGCTGTCTAATCCCTTTAGCTGCCTTCTTTAAAGAGGAGAAATAAAAGAATTTTTGACATTACTTTTCTTTGCCATCTCTCCCAACTCTTTCTAGTAATGCTGAAGGATAAGACTTGAGTTTAGCACAAGGACAAAGTGTTGCAGCTTTAGTTAGAGGTGTTTTCTAAATAACAAAATCTTCATTTGTCATTCGCGACATTAGATTAAAGTGGATCAGACTTCCTGAAAGGAGATTACTGTTAAATTTCTCCAACTGGGGTACCTGGCACCTAAATCTCGCTTGAGACTCTGAAATAACAAGCTTGGTTTTGAAAGATGCTGAGCCAGGTCAGGCTCTGCATTTAAATCGCTTAAGCACTCCAAAATCTGGCTATTCATTTTGATGCCTAGATATGGATTTCTGGGCTTAATCACCGACCTTTGCATTTCAAATGTTTGACCTTTGTTTTCTTTACTAAGTATGCAGACAGAGTGGCCCCCAAATTATTATTATTTTTCCCTTTTACACAGCTGAAAACGGCCTGCAGAGAAGACTTGAAGTTCTGCATCTTATTACTGAGAAGTAGGGATCTTTAAAAAATAGCATTTTATGTTACTCAAGGGAAACTTGCAAAAAGGGGAATATTTTCTTATTTTCATTGACGTGAACATGATCCATCATATATCTAAAACCCACAATCAGTTGGAAGAAAACCCACCCAAACTACCCTAAACCTTTGCCCTCTCTTAATCCCTGTACAAGAGAGGGTTTTCTTAAGATGTGCTCCCCCCCCCACCCCAAAATAAAAGCAATTGATAGGCTCATAAACAAATACCAAACATTAAGTCCTAATCTCCATATAGAGGAGCCTGACCCTTTTTATGGAGGGAGAGAGTAGAGGGAGGAAACAGGGCCAGGAGTTTGAGGTTTAATGCTTATTAAAGTTTTAGTGGGTGGGAAAATGCAATCAATAAATTTTGTTTAATGCCTCAAAACTGGTGTTAGTTTTCACTAGCTACACTGGAGAGTAGTTTTCATTTTGAAACTAGGACACTCGTAGTTGGAATGACAATTAATGTGGAGTGAATATGGTCCCAGTTGGAAGCCGATTTTTTGAATAGCATGAAACCCCCCCCACCTCCCTGCCTTGGCTCCAAAGTGGGGTAGCTTCCGTTTTTAATTAGCAAACCGGGCAAAATTTAGCTCATTGTGTCTTTCTGCTCCTTTGGCCCAGTGGATAGCTTGGATTTCTCCATCTTGCTGTCTTGAGGCTGTTCTTTTTATTTTTTTTCTTCAGTTTTGGTGCGGGAAGGAAGGGGGGCTTCAGGATACTTAGGATTAAAGTCATTGTTTGGGGGTATTTGCAGCCAGCTGCCTGCATTAAATGAAGATTAGAGGAGTGCACATTAAAAGTGCAAGGGAAATGCAGAGGACCTGGGATTTGGGAGCTGCATAGCTGTGAACCGAAGGGGAAAGGTTGGGGCTTTACGGCAAATTTTTTCTGATGCCATGTGATCTTAAAGCCCACTTCAGAAAGCATCACAAGTACCAGAAAAGCACCACAAGTAGCTTCCAGGGCAAAGCTGGCTTGGGAATTGTAAAGGGAACAGGAGCATTTACATCCCTTAAAAAATTCATCTGAGGTAAACCTAAACTTCTGGTCCTGGTGAACTTACGTATTTCTTAAAAATTAATCTGCAAGAGCACTTGAGAGGTGGTGAAAGTTTGATAGAATTGACTAAATAGTTGAAAACCCACCCTGGAGGTCAAAACTCCAGCAGTAATAAATTTTTGCAGGATTTTTAGGAAGGAATGAAGGTATAGAGAAAGACCCCAGGAAAAAATAACTCAAAAGAAATATTCAGCAATGTGTGTGTATTTTAAGTATTTATAAGAAAGTTTAAAAATATTTCCAAAGATAACAGCTGCTCTCCTTTCCTTATGCTTTGTGGAGCACCCATTTGTGTAGGCTGTGTCCTTGTTGCAAACTTTGCTGATTGCTTGGGGCATGCCACCTACAAAACCCCTCCAGGTTTCCTGGTCCAGCCAAGTAGGAGGGATGCTGTGGTGCACTGATACTGAAGAGCACAGGCTTGCTCACGGCCTCCACAGTTTAGCAGGACTAAGTTCTGCTCTGATGGAGTCTGGGGCAAGCTTTGTCCAGTCCGTTGGGGTGCTGGGGAGCCTCATTCTGTGCCTCAGTTTCCATAGCTGCCGCCACTGGCTTTGAAAGTACCACTGCCTTGTGGTAGTTGCTTGCTTGCTGCAATGATGAGGTTTTTTTGGACTTCCTCAGGCATGTAGAGCAGGAATGTAAAACATCAGCTGCTTTGTGGTGGGATCTGTCTGTCAACATCGGGCTGGGATGCCCCTGCTGTGCTGTGCAAAAGATGAGGCCAAGTTGGCCACTGTTCTTCAGAGGCAGTAAGAGGCAGGCACCGAAATGACAACACTGTCACTTGTGCTCCCCCAAGGATCGGCCCACGGCTGTCCCGTCACTCTGCCTTGGGTCGGGAGCGGTCTGGGTTGACCACGTTGGGCCAGCGTGTTTGGGTGAGGTGGTCTGTGTGACCTGTGGGCAAAGAGCTGCGAGGATGTGGGATGTGCTTGTTGTGCCAGGCCAGGACTGATGTCATCCTCACGCTGAGCGTGGGCTGCTGAGAACTGGTACAGCTCATTGCTGCCCTCCTTGGGGAAAGCACAGAGACTTTGGCACCTGGGAGTGCAGGAGCCAACTGCATGGGCATCCCTGAGCAGGAGCCGGGAGCTCTGCTAGCCTGGGAACCACAGCATCCCCGTGCTGCCTCCCATCCGCTGCTCCCTGTCTTGAGAGACCACTGATGCAGCGGAGACATTTCGTCTCAGTTCTTTCATTTCTGTTAAAAAAATGAAGCGCAGAACTCTGAGCTAGCTGGATGTATGTGAGTGGTGGTTGCTTCCCTGTTTTATGTTTTGAGTGGGGAACAAAGGAAAGTGTTTGATTGGCTAGATTTTAAGGAAAACTACTCATCACTGCCTGTTCCTTTAAGTCAGCACAGCCCCAGCTGAAGGCTGTCCTTGGGACTGGTTCTGGGCTCTCAGCAGCAACCAAAGCTTTGTGCCTCTTGGAGGGGTTTACATTCCCATCTTTTTAGGTGCAGCCAGGAGACCCCTTTGATTTGTTCTCTGGTGGATTTTTGTCTTCCTCAGGACTTTCCAAGTGTCAGAGGGAAATCCGCCTGGCCAAAGTGTTTTTGTAACTGTTTTAGCTTTGCGACAATTTATTTCTTCTAAACTCTCAGTGTCTGAATTGGGTGATCTAAGAAAACAGTCCATTAAAAGGAGGATACTGTAGAGTCCTGATGAATCCTGTTTTCTACTTGGCCGATGGAACAGAAAGCTAATTGCCAGTAGTAAATCCATTCAAAGGAGAGCTGGAGGGAGGGAGAAAAGCTAATATTCCTCCTTGAATGCCATTTAATCTCTGAAACCTTTCATGCAGATGTAAATTAGGATTTGCACAACAGAGTCAACAGTTGCTCCGTAGATAAGGCAGATTTGCAACATCTGCTTTTTCCATTCTGGAAGCTCTTCCAAAGTCGCTGTCAGGGATAGCCAAGCTAAACACTAGAGATGTTTCTTCTTATTCCTTTCCATAATCTCTTGTTTATAAAGAAAGCTGCATATGACAGAACTAAACATGGTTATTGTTCTGCTAATTCTCTAGGAAAAAAAAAATTGCTTTGTCTCTAAAACAGATCTAAGAAATTCCCCACAGGGTGGTAATACACTACAGTTACTTGTTAATGTCTTTGGAAGAAATGTTGTCTGGTAACAATTGAATAGGCCACTGCAATGGTAGTATAAACAGTCTACTTTGCATGATTATTATTATTATTAGGAAAGCTGTTTTAAGCTTTTCCAGGAGAACTGCCTCCCCCCAAACAAACACTTGTAATATTGAAAGATGAAGTGGCGCCTTTGAGTGATCTGGTCTAGGAGAAGGTGTCCCTGTTGGAACAAGATGGTCTTTAAGGTCCCTTCCAAGGCAAACCATTCTGTGGTTCTGTGATTCTGTGAAGTAATGGAGGCTAACCCTTTTCAGACATGATTATCTAAAGACATACTTTTCTAGTTTAGGCTTTTACAGATAGAGTTTTATTTTTGCAGTACTTTATTTCTGGGTGTGACCCCCACTGAGCAGTGGAGATAACCCAACAAAACACGACTTTGGGAGATAATACTGCTTCAGCAAAGCATCCTGTGCTGCTGTGATTGCCAGAGCATGCCCCTTCTTCCCAGGATGGCTGCAGCCTGACACTGGGAAGTGTGCTGCAGGAGGGGTCTTGACCTCGGAAGGGGAGAAGAGGAGGGGAAGAGAGAAGACAGGATGTTTTATATAATACTTTTTGTTTAATGTATAAAATGTAATAGAAAACATATGATATACACAAAATACTTTATATAATATTATGTATGTATTTTATATATTCTATTTTGCTGTGCCAAGCTGGTGAGCTGCCCTTTGGGGTGGCAGGGCTGGAGCCAGACAGGGATGCTCCACCACTGGCACCATCATGGCTGCTGCAGAAAGGAGGCGAAGCTGTGTCTTGCATAAAGCACTGCCAAAAATACATATATGAAAAATACCCCGTCAGCTCCCCACAGAGCAGTGAGGGTATGCACTGACTGCAGCTGCTCCTGAGATCTTATCTGCCCTGAGAAGGCAGGTTCCTGGCTAAACAGGTGATCCCACGATCTTATCGTGCCCACCTCTCACAGGGGCTGCAGTGCTGCAGGGCCTGGGGCTGGTTTAGTGGTTTCCAGTATTCCCCCAGGGCCCGTCTGCCTCTCTGGGAGGAGACAGAGGGAATGGGGATGTGGCACAATTTCTGTGCATGACGTGGTTCTCCCAGGGAGGTGACACTGGGGCCACTTGTCACACTTTCTGGCTACTTAAATGTAGACAGGTACATTGTGCTAAATGAACAATCTTTGGCAAGAAAAGTGTTTTATTTCCCTTCTGGAGTTTACTCTTCCTAGTGCAGAAGTCCTGAGGTGAGGTGGGGAAGCAACTCCATCCCAGGAACAGCTACACAGGTATGGTGAAAAGCAGGTGAATGTTATTCACTGGCTGAATAATACTGTGGGCCTCTGTTAACACAGGTAGGACGCTTGTTTAGAATAAACCAGGGCTAAATATATAGGACGTGGTGCTGGTCTGAGCTAGGGGATAGTCTATGTGGTCTTTGCCATCATGGCCGTGTTCATCCCAGCAATGCTGGAGGTTACTGTGCACCTCCAGCAGTTATTCACCAGCTCAGTGGCTGGGACCATGATCCCCCTGGGAATGGGATAACAAACTCAACAGGAGGAAGCTCTGGCATGGCTGTTGCTCTGTGATCCCATAATGTATCCTGTCATGGTGGATTTGGTGCAATAAAACACACAGAACAAGAAATGTTTTCAGATTAACCTGAAGGGAGAAATGCGTGGAGCGCTGCTGTCTCTCTGCTTGTTAACATGCCAAATACAGCTTGTCCAGCTTGAAAAGGGAAAAATAGAAATGAGCCCTAGTCCATTCCAGCACCGGGCTGTGAAGCAATCCTGGAAAGCCTCTCAGAGCTTGCCAGGGTTTAGGGTGGAGTGAGGAATCTCGTGCTGGTTGTACTGAAGTCGTGTGCCTCAAGAGCTCTGTGGAGAGAGTCCCAGTGTGGTTTGAGTTGTGTGGTGTGTTCCCCTGCTGAAGGATGCTCACGGAAGGAAAAGGATGATGATGATGGGGAATGCATGCACCCCACCAGAGCAGTTCCTCGAGCAGAGCCGTTCCTGAACACTCTGACTTTCGAAAATGCAGAACTATAGGAAGTTTTTTCAGGGGAAAAATCACAGGTGAGGAGAAATAAATGTCCTAGAGCCAGGACCCAGCACCCTGCGAGGTGGCATGGGGCCCTGGGGCTCCCTCACCCCGCACTGTGGGCCTTTGCTGCCCCGGAGCAGTCTCCTGCAGCACTACTGCAGCAGCACCTGGAAATAGTCCCTGACACCCAAGAGGGCACCAGCCAGGCTCTAGGTTGGCTTGGAGTTTTTGGGGAACATAAGCAGCCCAGGAATAGCCCACCAGCCTCCACCTCTTTCTTGCCCTTTTCTGCCTGAAAAACAAATAACTTGAGAGCTGCATGTGTTAAAACCAAAATAAAACATTTCCAGGCTCACTCAGAAACAAGTACTGATGTCTAAGAGGAGCAGACAGCTGATGGAAATACTGACACACTTAAGCACTTAGAGCTGTGAACCACACAGAAAGTGAGTTATTGCTGGGATGAGCCAAGCAGCTACGGAGATGAAGTATCTTACCCTTATAAGTTAATACATACAAAAGCATTTCAGCATTTCTGAGCCAACTGCTCCTCATCGTGGAAGGTGTTTCCCAGCCAGTCGCTGCTGTTTTGCTCCTCTGAATAGCTTAAAAATTGCCTCTTTCTCTGTAGTAAGTTTGCTAAGAGCAGTGATGATGCTGCAAGTGCTGATCTCCATCGGATGCGTCTCTTGGTGATTCTCAACTCGTTACTGCTTCAGCTAAACTATTAATTGGTTGAATTTTAGTCATACCTTGGGAATCCACAACCTAGGCTGCCTCCTTCTCTCAAAGAACCCGTTAAAGCTGCAAATGTGTTAATCCCTGCTCTGCTGGCAAGGTCAGAGTGGGCTTCTGTAACCCCTGCCTGAGTTAACTCTCTAGTAATTTGTACCTGTGTGTCATGGTTTAACTCCAGCTGGGAACTCAGCCCCACACTGCAGCTCACTCACCCCACCTCGGTGGGATGGAAGAGAGAATCAGAAGAGTAAAAGTGAGAAAACGTCTGGGTTGAGATATAGACAGTTGAATAAGAGAAACAAAAGCTGTCCACACAAGCAAAGCAGAACAAGGAATTAATTCACCACTTCCCAAGAGCAGGTGTTCAGCCATCCCCAGGACAGCCGGGCTCCATCACCTGTAACGATGAGTTGGGAAGATAAATGCCACCACTCTGAACATCCCCCCCCTTCCTCTGCCTTCCCCCAGTTTTATTGCTGGGCATGATGTCATATGGTCTGGAATAGCCCTTGGGTCAGTTTGGGTCAGCTGTCCTGGCTGTGTCCCCTTCTATTTCCTTATGGCTGGATACTTGGCCTCAGAGGGGACAACTGCTTGTCTCCTTCACGTCTTGGTGTCTCTGGTTGAAAAGGTGTTGGAAACATCAGGCACTTGCAGCTGGAAGCCAGGAAGGAGGTGCTGGACTCTGGGCACCCTGTGAGCTTTAGTTCCCTGTTTTAAACTCCTGCTGTTTTAAGCATGGAAATGAGACTGTCTCTGCTTTCAGATTTATCTTTGTACTTGAAACCTATATAAGGAATGAGAGTAAAATTTTGTTCTCCAAGGTTACAGTTGAGTAAAATGCTTACAAGCATTTGAGTGCCCATTTAAATACTTCAAGGAGGTCTCCAGTGTGGGTCCTGTTTATTTGTTAAGCCATAAGCACATAAACTGAAATTTGGAAAACAGTTCAAAGAAGTGAGATTAAGACCACTAGTAACATTCTCCTTTTAATTCACCACTGCATCTTTCCAGATATTATTCCCAGTCAGTAAGAACAGAGTCACTAGAACCAAACTTGGCATCACGGTATCTGCTTGAGACTGACTGGGGAGATTAAGGGTAGAGATACCAAAATAAAGTTGTCAGAAACAAGAGATGATTCATTCCACAGAAGAAGCTCGAGACCTCAGTTGATCTGCTGAGTCTGAAGTAACTTTCCTCTTCATTCCAGCATTCCCTATATACGTTTTATAAAAATGGTTTGTTGCTTTGTCATTAACCTAGGTTCATGATGGTTTTCAAAAAAGGTATTTCCTTTTAAATGTCTAAACAGTACAGTTTGGTTGTGCTTCGTCTGGGCTTGTTGCTGTTCAGTAGGTTTATAATACAAAAGCCAAAACATACAAGTCTTGATCATTTGGCAAACAGCTTTGGTAGAAATGTGTTTTGTGTGGAGGGGTTGTACAGCTGCATGGGATTTGTTTTCCAGTAGATTAAATTAGCAAGAAGTTCCATCAGAGTCAACCAAGATCAGTACCCAGTCCTGCAAGGACACAGATGTACACAGGGCTTTTTAATTTGAAGCCAAAGTTGGTACCAGTAAAAAAAAGCCACTTGAATAGTTAAACCAGAATATTTCTCAACCATATCTTCCCCAAGGATATATCCCACTTGGGAAGAGACCATGGGTAACACTCAAATATTGCAATGAGTGTTGGTCTGAGAGGAAGGAGATGCTGTATGGAGCTCAGCCTTTTTTTCTGATTTACTAAAAGTATATGCTTTCAGGAAAAATCTTTCATTAAAAGGAAAAAAAAAAAACCAAAACATCCTAAACTTTTGATGGTATGAATTCTGGCCAAAACCTAAAATAATTCTGGCCAAAACCTAAAATATTTGAGTTGGAATTGCTGCCAGGGTGTTTGTAACCCCAATGAGTGTGGACTTTGCCTCCTGCGAGACAATACCTCCCATGAAATACTACCTTTTCAGGCTCCCAGAATTCTTTCTTTCTACCCTGCAAAGCTATTGACTGAAACGTTTTTATATTTTACATCTTTACGTTTGTACAAGAATTAAAACATGCATGACAAGAAGAGAAAAGCAATACATTTTTCTCTTATAGCCAGTTCCAAATCTTGCACCTCAAGGCAAAAGAGCGGGTGCTACATCCTCAGGTATTTGGAACTGCTGTAATTGCATTGCTTACACAGTGAAGTTGTAATCTCTGAATATGTCTTTGGTTCTGCACTTCTTTGTTGCACAGATTGTAACTTCAGCAGGGAGCTAGTGGTGGTGTCACTTATTTTAGCTATTCCAGTCTGCATCTTCTGTCCATCCTTTCCCCGGTTTTCTTCAGCCCACAGACATTGCCTTTGGGTCATCCAGAGTCACTTGAGAAGTTTGGTTTATCCCCAATTCTGCTCCCTGTAGCGTGTCCGTGCTGGGTCTCGTAGGGTTTGTGTACAGACTCACAGGAACAAACAAATGGAAGTCCAGAGACTGAGCTGTGTCAGCACACACTTCTTTCTAACACAGGGCTCCAGATCACCCTGACACACGGCACTGGGTGTTGCGATGACCCTGCTGGAGGTCTGTGCTGTTTGTTGTGATGCACCTGGCAGGGTGGCCGTGTTTTGGTTGCTACGGGGTTGAAGCCATGCTTGCAGGTCAGCCACAGACCTGACTGTCTTGGTACTTTTACCTGCCTGGGGCAGGCAAGGCTTCCTTCTGGCAAGGGGAACACCTGAGCACATGGAAGCATCAGGAGAGCAAATATGTTTCTTTTTTGAACACCTTTTCTGTCTCTGCCATCTGCTGTTATTTATTCATTTCCGTTTCCTTCTCCCTTTGCAGAATACTTGAGGAGTGAGACCGCCTTTCTGGAAGAGCTGGTGTTTGGAAATGGAGATACCATTGAACTTTCCTGTAACACCCAAGGCTCTTCTGTGTCTGTTTTCTGGTTTAAAGATGGTATTGGAATTGCACCTACCAACAGAACTCATATTGGACAAAAACTGTTGAAGATAATCAATGTGTCATATGATGACTCGGGGCTGTACAGTTGCAAGCCAAGGCATTCCAACGAGGTCCTGGGAAACTTTACAGTCAGAGTTACAGGTACGTGCAGAAATACAGCTGTTTTGGTGATTTGTTGTTGGTTTTTTTATTTATTTTATTTTTGCCCTTTCACATGTTCAGCACGACTGGTGGTTTGTGGTGTTTGTACTTGGTAGATCTGCACCTCTCTGGTAACTCCTGACAGTGATTAGGCTGAAACAACAAACCAATTGAAGAATGCGTGCGTGTCCATACCAAATGTTGAAGCTTGATGTTAATACTGAGAGAGACTGAGAAAGGGTGCTAGTCAGATTAAATCCCCAATCCCCCTTAACACTCAAATAGATGCAATGCTACATGTGCCTTTGAAGTCTTTTGTGAGTGAGTGAACTGTGGCTCAGGGAGGTTAAATGACGTTTTCCATTTTATGTGACAAATCAGTGGCAAAATTGTATGTAAAACCTGGAGATTCCTGAAAACTGTTTCTCTGTTGTAGCCGATAAATCTCTGCCCTCCATCCTGGTTATCACATATTGCTAGTTTCTCTCAGAGGTAGTTTATCTGTAGACTGTGTATATCCCAAATATAAATATGTGCTTCACCAAAGTTCTTTATTGGGATTCATATATTGCAAACAAGTGCTGTGTGAGCAAAGCACATGCTGTCATTTGCTTGGCCATATTTTTCGTGATGAGGGCAGTAGAACAGAACAGATACAAGCTGTCCAAGCCTGGATCACTAAACACAGAGTGCCAGAAAAATCTGTTGTTTCCAGATAGCTACACGCCAACACTAAGGTCATCTCCATGATTTCAGGATGATGTGTACTGATAGTAGATGGACACTTAGCACTGTGAATAGATAAAAAACCTCCTGGTCACACAGATTAAAAGCCTGAATTTTCAGGTGAATTAGCCCCTTGTGGATCTCAGGTTTTGAAAACTTTGCTTTGCCCTTGTGCTGTTGGAGCTTTTTCAAGAATCCCTGAATAGCAGGTCCTTCCTCCCAAAGTTGAGTTCCCTGAAAAAGTAAGAGTCTCTGTCTGAAAACCAAACACAGAGATGTTTGTGATTGTGAATCACATCCACTCCATAAAGAGCTTTCTTGTGCCAGCAATAGGATTTTGTGTGAGAGAAAACCATTGTGAGAATAAAAGCTCGTTTCAGCAAGCCTTTAGCAACATCTGCTTTTTATTGAATGTTACTGGAGATTGCTGTGAATGCTTAAGGTCACATCAATTAAATGGTTAAAGAAGTATTTGGCCCTTGAAAGGCTTTATTTAACTAGGTATGATTATTGGAACTATCCAAGGGACTGCAGGTTGTTGGAAATGTTACTCTCTCTTTTTTTTTTTTCTAAGTGACATTAAAATGCTTTTGAGTTCAAGGGGCATCAGGGAGGCAGGAGAGGGCAGCTGGTTACATGCTCAAATGAAACAGCTGCCAGCCCCAAAAGTTCGTAAAGTGAGAAATTGTTTTTAATAGTGGAAGGACTGGTAATCCTCTGCTTTTAAAAAGTTTAAGCCCCTGTATTTTTCCTCTTCACTAATAATAGCTAATAACAGCTTAAGAACTAGCGAGTAACCTGAACCTGCTTTCTGACAACATTATGAGTCTTTGATTCTATTAGCCCACTGTCATTACCACCAAAGTGCTGGTAATGTGGGAGTCTCCTCTTTAGCTGTCAGCAGCACTCGTTTTAAACTTTGAAGCCCTGCTTTGTGTGGCAATAGTGGCGCCTCTCATACACTCAGATATTTCTTCATAATTAGTATTGATTGCTCAGCGTGGCACTGCAGAGATGAGATTGTTATCAGAGGTTTGTGGTTTGTGTTTCCAATTCTTAAAGGTAACGCCAGCAGTTAGCTCAGGTCAATGTTTATGTGGATATCTGATGTTTGGGGCTGGAGTTGTTCTCTGTGTTAAACTGGTTTAAAGCTGTACTGACAAACTGGAATTGCTCTGACCTGTGTTCCTTAAGTGAGCAGAACTAGGCCTGGTGCATGTGGAATAGCCGACCTGCACCTAAGTTCCGTTTTGAGAGGTGCTTCCAGGTCCTAGGGGCATATCAGGGTATTCCTACACAGAGCCGTGAGATCTGAGTCTGCAACAAACTGACTGTTCTGCAGCAGCTCTCACTGTGCACAGTGAGGTGCTCGATGCTGCAAGTAGAGCACGTAGATGCTGGAGCTGGCGTTCGAGGGCTGAGAACCAGCTTGATTAAGATCAAGGTTTGATCACTTTAAAACGCCTCCCTTGACAGACAAGGGCTTGAGTGTTTTGCTAGTTTGCAGAAAGAAACATACTGTCCCCTGAAAACCTGAGCACTTGGAAAGGATCACAAGTAGAGGCTGCATGGCCAAACTGATATCGAGCCCTGTTGGCAGAAGCTCCATTTCTGCAACCCTTTCATGCACAGATCAGCCTCTGGATTTAGGGGCTGAGCAGCACCCCTGTGATGAGCATGGACTGCAGGCTGGTACCAGCAAACAGAGCTTTCAAAAACCCAGGGCTAAGCGTTAAAAAACAGGGAACTAAACAAATCAAACCCCTTTTCATTCATAATTAAGGCCATTTTGAGTAGTTCCTGCTGATGCCAATACTCAACAACTTCTGCAAAGGAAGTTTTAGTAAATAATTACTGTTTTAGTAAATTATAAACAACTAGCTTATAATTTTTAGTTACCTCTTGAAAAAGGTGATGTTTTAGTAACCTGAACAGGACAGTAGCTATGAACGTGGGATATTTGGTCTTAAAATCTAAGCTGTACCTCTTACCTCAAACACAAACAAGGTCAAAGACTTCCCTCAACCTTGTGAAAATGTTTCTGAATTAGTTTAAAAATTGATTCTACTCTGCTGGTCATGATGGATTTATTGGAAAGCAGAAGTAAACTATAATGACATGTTAATACATGGGTAACCAAATCTGAGAGTGCAGAGCTGAGAATGTGCTGGTTTCTCTGTCGATGCCGGTGGGGATTTGGCTCAGTTTCTGCCTTTGCTGGGACTTGAGTAAACCTGCTGGATCAGCTAAAACACCTAAACATCCACTTCACTTTCAGCAAGCCCCATGGCATTTCCCTAGTTCTGCTGCCAGCAGGACCTCAACCCTGGATTTGCAGTTACATATGTGCCTAAAGTCATCCTTGAGGCTTTGCCAAAGAGAAAGTGCAAAGCACGATGTGCCCCTGCAGTCCAAGGCAGGGAGATGGTTCCTGTGATGCTTTTGTGAATGGTGAATATGTCTGGAAGGTCCTTCCAGATGCTGCAGAAAAGAAGTGTTTGTTGTTACCTTTCCTTCTTTTTCCCTCCTTTCCCCACTTCCTCCCCTCACCTTCTTGTTTTTCCCATTTTTACCTCCACTGAGCTGGTCAGAGGACAGTAGAAAATTCAAGTGCATCTTGAAATGAAGATGTTCTGCCTGGTTTGATCTAAAGCAGTGCTTTACATTTCTGGCCACATGTTGAACACTCACAATATTTCCTGTTTTCTAGTGTTTAAGGCCAAGTTCTTTTACCACTGCCTTAGAATGTAAAGGCTGCTGGGTTGACAGCATTTTGCCTTTATTTAAAAGAGAAATTCCTGGAGATTGTATAAAGTCAGTGATGCTAAATCTTCTAGACATTGAACTGTACTAAACTAAACTGTGTAAACTACATCAAACACTAAGCTGCTATTTGATAATGGGATTTACATTTACAGTACTCACTTGGCAGGGGGAAGAGGGACTGAGACTGCATTGTGGACAGCTTGGAGAAGGTGAAATGTTAGACCACATTAAAAGAAACAGTTCAGGATGTTTTGGAGAGATACAGATGGAAAATTCCCACCTGTTTACCTATATTGAGTTACAGCCTTGAGGTACCTCTGTGGAAGGAATATATCCAAAGGGAACTGGGTCACAGAGTAGCCACCAAAATGTTGATGGAGAGAGAGTTTTGATTGCAAGAAGTTCAAAAGCTTTGGTCTTAGGGGTTGAACAAGGAGATAATGAGGGGAGACATGGCGGGGCATATTGAGTTAAAAGAAAAATGCAGGGAAAGTGAATAAGAAATGCTGACCTGTAATTTTGAGACATGGTAAAATAAAAAGTCTTCAGAGTGAGTGCTAGAGGGAAAAAACAAAAAGCAGTCAGAGAGCTTGTTCTGCAAAAAGAAACTTTCCGACTTGGAATTTCTTTTGTATTTATGAGGAAAAGAGCATTTCACACAGCGAGAAGTGTTTGGCATTGGACCCCATTTTCAGAGCATTGGCAAACTCATGACACCTCACTCCCAGTTCGGAAAGCTCCTGGTCAGCTGTCCCTGGCCCAGCAGCATCAGAGGGATAGGCTGGTGGGGCTGCAGGGAAGGCTGAACCATCACTTGCATGTCCTCCCTTGCTGGAGCCCCCAGTGACACCAACAGCCTTGTCTGGCTTGGTGTCCCCACATACCATCCTCTTCCTGCTTCACTTCTTTCTCTGTCTCTCCCTAGATTCCCCTTCGTCAGGTGATGATGAAGATGACGATGATGAATCAGAAGATACAGGTAATTTGTTTTTCTAGGATGCAGAGGCCTTTCCTTTCAAAGAGATGTGTCTCCCAAGTGGGGCAGCTCCTCTGGATGTTCATGTAGTTGCACAGCAAGTCTCTCTTGGTGTTGAAACCTTGTGTTAGTGACTGTCGGATGGTACCATGATGAAATTTATCTAAAAGTTTAGAAATAGCTGCCAGAGTGGTGTCACTGCTGTAGAATCCTACAGCAGCAGCAGCAGTGTATGTTGGAGACTTGATGCTGCAAATCTGAATTGATGGGTAGATATGAATTTTCCTTGTATGTAAATCCAGACAAGCCCACTTATTGTATTTGGTTTTTTTACTACACTGATATTACACCAATTTTACACCATTTCAAGTCTTGAACTGCTTTACTTTTAAGTGTTCTGATTCTGGTCCTTACCAGCATCTTGACAGGAGTCAGAGTATAAAACTTACACTAGCCAAGGGCCAAATTTACTGATGCCATAAGCAGGAGCAACCCCCTTGGCTTTTACTGGCTTTTTCTGGGAAGGAAGTCCCAGGATGGAGCCTCTTGGTGCTTTGACTGTGGATCTCTTCCAGTCCCAGTGCTGCTTTCTTTAAGTGCAATAGCATTAATCAGGATCATTACGTGCTGCAGAGGCGTTCAGTGTTGTGTTTTATTCTGCTCTTTATATTTCTGCAAAGTGAGCTGCCCGTGTGTATGTGTTTTTAATAAATAAATGTCTTGCGTTTGAACTCTTAATCGGCTGTGTACATTGGCAGAGGTTCAACATGACTGGAAAACCTCTCCTGCCCATAGCATTGGACATGCAGGACTCTTTCAAACAGCTCTCCTGCTGTAATAAGCTTATACCACTGTGTGTGCAGCATGTGGACAGTAATGGTGAGTTAGGGTGCCAGGAGGCCCGTCAGCAGCAGTTGGTGGTTTTCTGATAGCTTCTGATTAGGGGCTGGATCCTGCAGGGTGACAGGCACCTTTGCAGAGGTGCTCAGGGCTCCTGGGGCCTGCTGAAGAATGGTACAGACACAGGGAGGGTCTGGTTCGCTCAGGATTTTTTCCTGTGCAGAGCAGCTTCTGATGAGCACAACTAATCATTCTGTACATTTTTTTATGTGGTTTATAGAGAACTTGATCTCTTAGCAACAGGTATCACAAAACATCAGCTGGCTTATGGCGGAGAAAGACATTTTTCTTCACTGGAAAGGAAAATGCACGTTTCACCACCACATATATTTATAGCCTGTTTTCTGGGTCTTCTTGACTTTGAGGCTGTCTCTGTTTTTAGACCTGAAGGTAATGGCTGGCTTTGCTTAAAGATCTCGTTATAAAAAGTTGGATTCTCTGCTACTTTAAAAACGGCCGATTAGCTTAATGTGCCGGTGTAGTGAAAATTCATGGCATTTCATGACATGGGTGTGCTTTATGTTGCTTTCTTTGCACTTAACCCTCAGAGGTCTCTTGAGTCTGGGGAGCCGTGTTGTTACCCTGGTACCACCACTGTCAGCACATCCCACTGGGAATGAGGACTGGAGGACCATCCCAGGCAGGCAGACACAGTGTAGCCAGTGCCACGTGCCGCGGACAGCCCAAAGACCTGGGTCCTCCATCTCCTGTGGCAAGAAAGGGCCCCACTAATGGCGTGTATGGGCACCTGCTTGGGCATCAGACATAGCCATGGTCAGTAGTTAGAGGAGGAAAGGCAATAAACACACTTTGGTGCAAAAGAAAAATACCATAGAATCATAGGATGGTGAGAGTTGGAAGGGACCTTAAAGGTATCTAGTCAATATAACTGGTAGTGTTTCATATTTAGGGGGAGGTAGTCCACCTGGGACTGGCTCATTGTGTGTTGCCATACTGCATATCACTAAATAAAACCCTTGTGTCCTGGCCCCTTGTCATGATAAGTTACTTTTCTGGCTTAATTGTGTTACTCAAGAGAGTGTCTTATCCTCATATAGTGGAGAGCTTGGAAAGCTGCTTCCAATAGCATCCTAAGTTTGAAGCCAATCTTGTTAATTTTAAGGTTTGGATATACCAAAGCAAGAGAATGAGAGGAAGTTTGTCCTAAAATAAATTAATATTTTATGCAAAAACCCTCCATGTGGAGTGTCCTGCTCTGCTCACCCTCCTTTAAGCTGCTTCTCTGACGGGCAGTACAGAAACAGGGCATCCCTTAGGGATGGGCAGCAGAAAAGGGTAAGGAGGAATTTCAGCAGCTTCAGATCATCAGCCTGTTTGTTGCAGCCTTGTCACAAACCATGATCCGCCTTTGCAAAAAGAGGCTTTCTAATACCTCTGTTCTCTACAGCTGTTTTTCCTGGCCCTGAAACAAAAACAAAACTCCCTTTTCACACACTGCGCTTCTGCCCCAGTGCTCCCTACCCCTCTTGTATCTGTTTGTTTGGAGCCCCCGCTGCGCCGCCCCAGCACCTTCAAAGAGCCCCCATAATCTCCAATTAAATCTGGCTGTGTCCTCGGAGGCGTCAGCTGGGGAAATTACACAATTAGGGTTGATTCTGTCTGCCACAGAATTTGGTAGCAGCTCCTAATTGCTAAATGAGCGCTCGGCTGTATTAATTATTCCAAGTATTGCTCTCAGGTTTTTTTTAATTGGTCATTGCAGTTGGATGGGTGGCCGGTGTCTTTGACGAACAAAACAGACCGTCAGGCTTAGTGTTTGATGATGGGAAAGGGCTGGTGACAGTGTTTGCGAGTCCCTTTTTTCCTTCACACCTGCACATGCAAAATCATTGCTGGTAATTAATTTTGAGAGCGCGAGTAGAAATCTTTCCTGTCTTTCATCCTTCCTCTTTTCCCGCTCCCAAAACTCTCCGGAGCTTTGCAGACTTTGCTTGAAAGGAAGAACTAGCAACATTTTCAGCTACTTAAAAAGTGGTAATGAAAGGACTTGGAGGGCAGAGCACACCAAAAGCAGGGATGTTTTGTTCGCTGCTCCTGCAAGTGAGAACAAAGGCACTGTTTTCAATGTGTAGACGCTTTCTTCCAGTTCCAGTTTGACTTGAGAGCAATGCCCTGTTTGAGTCTTGGCACATGAATCCAGGGGTGCCCAGCCCTGGCAAGCCCTGAATCTCACAGAAGAGCACCCAAACGAAGGGAAAGCACTCAGGGAAGAAGCCGTACCTAATTGCGGGAGGCAGGAATGAATCCTGCCTTTGCTCCATATGGAGAATATCCCCAGCTGGAAACTTTCCTGGGCTCCATCTTGTTCCTCTCTGATGGATAGTAAAATCCCCCTTGGCTTCAGTGACAACATTTGCAGCCAGTGGGTTGATGGATTTCCTATGAGATTCAAACTCATCTTTTGAGTGAGAAAATGTGATGAGATGTCACCCTGCAGCACATGCAGCTGGTGTGGAAAGGGGAAGAACCCCAAAAAGCACAGAGGAAGGAGGAACCTGGTCCTGTCAGGGTGACCATGTGATCTAATTACATCCCAGTGCCCAGATGAATGTCACTGACACCATAAAATGGGATTTATGGCAGGCAGATGTGTTAATCAAAGGGCAGGTTATTTGGCTGCCCTCCTTAGTGGCAGCAAAGGGGGACTTTTCCATCTGTGCCTGGCCTTTCCCATATCTCTCCCCTGTAGCCTTGCCAACCTCTTGTAAAGTCCCCAGGAAATCAGGGTGCATTGCCAAAAAGGTTTGTCCAGAGAATACCCCATGCTTCAGAAGCCAAGGACCAGACATCTCCCAACATGGTTTCTGGGGCTCTCTCCTCTTCAGCCTTCCCAACACACCCCAAGTGTCCTCCTCCACATTCACTCCCCTACTCCTTGTCTGGGGATTAACCCAGCCTTTGCTCAGTTTCTGTCCTTCCCAGTTCATGCTATAGCAGCATCATCTTTTTACCATCAAGACCTGCTCTTCCTTTAGGGGTTGCACCCACTCTTCTGAGATTATTTGGAATAATCCCCATTTTTGTGTAGTTTTGCCATTTGGAATTGTAGATGGCTACATGATGTCCCATTTTAGCCCACATTATCGTGTAGTATTTCAGGCCTCCTGGACATGCTGTGTGTTTACAGCAAAGTTTGTAGCCGGGGTTTTGCAGGACTGTGGAGATTCCTCCTTTTGCCGTTGTTTGTGCCGGCAATACTCCTGCTGGATCTGGTGCCATCCTGGCAAGAAAAGGGCCTTGAGCAGTTTCGTTGTTTAAAACATGAGGCGTACGCGGGACAGGTGAGCACAGATCTGTCTGATACGTGGGGCTGACTCTGATAGGCAGGCTGAGGGCAGATGCAAACCCTCAGTACTGGGTTTCCCTCCCTGGGATGGCGTTACTGAGGCACCTACATCCAACCATCCAGCTGCAGAGGTGGGAAAGCAGATGGGACAAGAGAGCAATGTGCCCTGCGGGGCTGTCTCTAGCATTGAGGGCCTTCAGGATGGAGCTGCTGACATCCAGTTCCTCATGGTCAGGTGGCCTTTGCAAGGAGAGGGGACATGAGGAGAGTGTTAGGTGCTAAAAACTGGTGGATGCATGGATTGCCTTGGCTGGGCTGTATGACCTTGCCTACAATATCCTTTGAGCTGGAATGCAGCAGGGAGCCTGTATGGGGGACACTGGGGACTTATACCAAGGTGGGGTGATCAGTGACTTACCTGGAATTGCAAAGCAGTAGGTATCATGGAGCCAAATGTGTCAGGGATAAGGACACGGAGGAGTGCTGGAGAAAGGCAGCAGCTGACATGCCTCTCAAAGGGATGCAACAAGAGGGAAAATTTTGTACATCCTTGTCATTACGGGGAAGGGGATTACAGAGTCTTCAGAGTAGCACTGAGATGGGGCAATGCTTTCCCAACAGCTTTGGTTCTGTTCTCCAAGATAATTCTTGAAGGCCCAGCACCTTCAGTTTGTCTTGGCCAGAAGCACGCAGGTCTCTGCAGCTGGTGGTTTTGGGTGCTCCACATCTGTGAGTGTTTCCTACCCAACTAGGGGAGATGCCATTTACACTCCTTGGCCTCCTTCTTGCTCTTTTGCAGCCCAAACACTGTCTGCCCCCCTCTCCCTCTGGTCTTGGTGTGGAGTACAGATCTGGGGGGCTGGATGTGGCTCTGGTGTGGCAGGGGAAACACAGCATGTGCAGTTCTGCGGTGTTTCCTTAAGCAGAAATTAAAGCTTGGGAGTCTTTTTTAAAAAACTTTTTCTTTCTTCCCAGTATAATGAGTTTGCTGCTGCTGCTGCCTTAATTTGGAGTTAATATGTAATGTTTGTAACACAGCCAAGGAACATAGCTGTACTTGAGGCAGATTATAAAAACTATCTCATGCTAACACTGGTGTTTTAAAACTTATCCCTGTTCAAAGGTAACATGAATCTTTAAAACTAAAATCACTCGTACTTAAAGAACATAAACATGATAAACCAGTTTGGCACTGGCGTGTTTTTTCTTTCCTTCCCTTAAGGAGGCTACACTACATTTATACTCGCTGAGGAGGAACATTTTCCAGTGCACTCAGCTCATACTTTTTCTCTGCTCCCTTGCTGGCCCATCAACATTCTTTTACAGTTCTAACATCTTTCTGCTGTTTATGCTTCTTGGCTACTAATGTCCCAAAGGTACATCTGTGTCTTTTTACACGCTGAGGCCAGATTCTCATCCTGATCTGGGATAACTCTCCTTGTTGATTTAAAGTCAGCCACTTTAGATTTACACTGGCATTACCAAGACAAGAACCTGGTCATGAACCTTTCATCACAAAGCTAAAATGCAAACACTCTGTCTATGTCTATGAGAGTCATTTAGCTGGAAAGCATTTCTGTGTCATTTATCTAACTGCAGCAGGTAGCAATTTAACTGTCAATCTGCACATGTCAAAGACTCCTCAAATGCATCTGCTCACCAGCTGATATCCTCCACAGCAGAAAGGGGCCTGTTCAGCTTGGTTTTTCCTTTCTCAGGTGTCCCCTTCTGGACCCGGCCAGATAAGATGGAGAAAAAGCTGCTGGCAGTTCCCGCCGCCAACACCGTTCGCTTCCGATGTCCGGCGGGTGGAAACCCAACTCCTTCCATCTACTGGCTGAAAAATGGCAAGGAGTTCAAAGGGGAGCACAGGATTGGGGGCATTAAGGTAAGGCCTTGGTTTGGATCTCAGCTTTTATCAGTAGTTTTCTGCCAATTAGAATATTGTTTTTCACAGTGGTTAACACCGGTAAATGTAAGAGCACTGTCCCGACTGTGTAGAAATGAGGATGATTCTTGCACCCTTAGGAAATGCTTGACATGAAAGTGTTAAAAAGGACTGCTGTCCTTTGGATTCAAAGGTTTATTCCCTCTGTGTTTGTCTGTAGTGGTCATTTGGGGAGTAGGTAAAAATGGGTCTGGGTTTATGGTTGCATTGTGAACAGTGATGAGAAAGCAGGAGCAGAAACTTCTGTCCTAATTTCTGGAGATCAGCCCAGTACACTGAGATGTGTTATAGTTACTCCCAGCTTTCAAAGAAAACCTATTCAGTGTCCTTTGAAGGTATAGGAAGGACCTCACCAAAGAGCTGAACCATCATGCTGGTAGTCATTAACATTCTTGTGGTATAAATCACTGACCCTTGGTCAAGTGTTGGATTCCCTTGCAGCCAGAGTAATAGCATCTGCTCCTTGGCTGCTTTCTTCTCACTGCTTCCTTTCTACCATGAGGTGTTCTGGAAAATGCTCTGGCTCATGTTTATAGGTAGAGCTCAGGGACACAAAGCCCCACTGCAGTCAAATTATTTAATTAGCCAGAAGTTCCTGTGCTACTATATGTGATTAATTATGGCAGGATTTTAAAAGGAAAATCAGCTTTTCTCAGAGTTTGTTGTTTTTGTTGTTACTTTGTTCCCTTTATATCATAGACTCTTTTACTCTTTTCTCATTTTATTTGGGGACAATAAAAATGGGAGCAGCTGATTATAACAAAATCATCATAGCAGGAAGGACTCCTGAGCAGCAATTTTTGCCTGCACTCTGCCAGCCTTGACATATCCCTGGACTCTACTGCTAAGGAGAAAAGGTGACTTGTAGGAAGGCACCTTCATCAGGACTTGGAATAACTGTGTTCTGATGCCTGCCACATCCATAGTGTTTTGAAAGAGGACTGGGCATGCAAAGCATGCCATGCTCCAGAAACCAGAGAAAGATTCAAAAAAGTCCTCCCTCCCCACAGTTTTGGGCTGTTTCTTTCCTGTTAGCTCAGACCTGTTCCTGAAAGAGCCTTTTGTGATTGCTTCAGTGAAGCCTTTGAAGCTCCTTCCTCAGTCCTGTCCCTGCTCCAGCCTGGATGAGGCTGAGAACGCACTCAGGTTTGCATCTTCTGAAAGCTGTGGAGGAAAAAGAAGTGGGGAGGCAACTCCTGTGGGTAAACTGCTCTTCAAGCAGATGACATTCACAAAGCACAAGCATCTTTTACTAATTGCAGGCTGTAAAGATCATCATGAAGTGTTTTCAGGGTTGCGTGCGCCTTTCCAACGGCTTTTTACTAAACTGTGTCACATCAGCTGCACTAAATTATGCCTGCAGAAAAAAATCTAAAGCTGAAAGCAATTCCCCTACCCACTTTCCAGTAGTTTTAATCTATCTTTGAGTTTAAATTGACACGTTTCATCCTCTGCAACACGGTAGTGAGTCTTTGGTGTCGCTGTGCTTTGTTTCTCTAGGGGCACCTTCCAGCAACAAGTCGATGCTTAAAAGAGCTATTGAAAGCAATGTCAGGACAATTACAGGAAGATTGGTTTAAGCTCTCTATCTATCTAGGTGTAGTTCTTTGTCCCATTCCTGATATAAAGACATCTTTCTCTCTCTGTAATTTTCCTTCATTTATTTGCTTGCTTTTGGTCACGAGCCACAGTTAGATATAAGTAGTCTATTGTAAATCTCATCCAGTAGAAATACACTGATAGATATCAGCTAAGATTTGAACCAGAAAAGAAGATTGAAAACCCTCTCAGTATCTCATGTATTTAAGATTTAAATTCCCTGTTACAACTTAACTTCATAACAGGATTAGGCAGCTTGAAAAGAATGGGCAAGATCCAGATCTGACAGAGTTTGGTTGGCTTACTTCACCTTGAGATCTGGTCTTAACCCAGAAATCTTTGAGCTGGGAATGTTCTCATTTGATTTCAGTGTGTGAAATAGTTTAAATGTTGATTATGAGGAGTCTGTGGTCAGGAGATGAAAGCTGACCACTCCTCCACGTCTGCCACTTGCACATGGCATTTAGAGCCCTGTGACTGCCCAGTGCAAAGCCTGCAAGAGAGAAGGGTGAGTGTTGAAAACATGATGGGCAGGCTGGCCTGGTTTTGTTACAGTTCATCCGTAACTGTTAAAGAAAAGAAATTCATATGACTTATCATATGAAATTTCCCAAAGAGCATTAATGGTTAAATCCTTGTTGGAATCTCTAATATTGTAAGCCTGTGTGTGTTAAATGACCCTAGAAGGGGAGATTGAGGGGGAGGGGAGATGGAGGATTATCCCTTCCCCAGACCATTGCACTGACTTGCATACCAGTCTGGCAAACACGAGGTTCCAAGTGTGTCTGCAAATGTTTGTTTCACAAGGAGCCAAGAATGACAACACCAAATAAACCAGAGGGATTTCCAGTATCTCACCGACTTGATTAATGCCTGCACTAAGTCACTTTATGTTTCTAGTGTTTTATCAAGTGCAGTGACTATATTAACTTGGGAACATCTATTTTTATTATCTTTTTCCAAAAGCTCTCAAAACCGAAAACTTCTTTCAAATTTTCCAATGCAGTTCAGCCCCAAGAGTCTGTGCCCCCAGGTTCTCCTCTGTTTAGAGTCCAAAATTCCCATCACAAACCTGACGAAGAGAAGCTCTTTGAAAGTGTCATAAAAATGTCTTTGAAAGTGCATCCCTAGTAAAACACCTAATTTGGACCTGATTTTAGAATACAGGTCAGACTAGGGAGTCATCCATGTGTCTGGAGTCCCATTTCCTTGGAGCAGCTCCTAGGGGTTCCAGATGCAAACATTCTGCAATGCTGCAAAGTGGTTTAAAAGAAGCCTTCAGACACAACTATGAGACAAGCCAGTATGGAAATGAGCCACTGAGCAGCCATGAATTTGCATTGAAACTTCCACGACAGTCTGGTGTGTTCAGCTGGGAGCTCGGGGTCCAGGCTCTCTCTGTTCTCAGAGCTCAGTGTAATTGCCACACGGTTACAGAGACGCAGCAAGGGGGATGCTGCTTTACAAAAGGTGTAATGTTGGTTCTGCATTGAGCTCTTCCACTTGCGCTGTCCTGGGTGGGCAGAGGTGCGGTCAGGGCTGACCAGACGTCTGCCACAGCTGATGTCTGTACAAGGTGTTTGGTCACGGCCTCCTGTTACCCATATCCTGAAATGAAAGGAAATGCTCCATTCAGTGGTCTCTGAAAAGTGGGGTGCTCAGCAGTGCTGTTTTCAGGGATGCAGAGGTTTTCAAATCTTTGTTAAAATGACTTCTGCTTGCTTATCTTGCAACTAAGCTGTCTAGTTCTATGGTTTTAAACCTTCTCTTTGCAAAATTCTATCTTTGATTGCAAATTGGCCCTTTAAAGGAAAACATGTGGATGCAATTTATGTGTAGCAAAAGAGGTTAAATGACTTCATATTTGAGTTCACCTGCTGCAGCAAGAAACCTCCAGGAGCAATTACACCCTTGTTTTTTCCATCAGCCCTTGACATTCTATAGTGCAGCATTATTGTAAATCTCCTGCTTCTGTCCTTGGGGTCACCTTCAAAATGTTTAATGAAGTTAAATGTTCTGCTTTGGGCGGCAGAAGGCATCAAATTAATATCCAGAGAGTTGGAGAGCTTTCATACACTATGCACCCTGAAGTCATCTTTGTTACTGTTGGTTGCTTTCTGTATTAATTCAAGATTTGCTTTCCATATCCGTTACTTCCTTTATAATCATTAGAAACAAACGTAGCTGAGATCACAGGGCAACAGGTCAGGGTGGAGACATGGATTGTGCTTTCCCTTCTGCTACTGAACAACCATCAGCTCTGGACATGAGCCACATCGAGAAAACCAACTAGTATAAAACTCTGTGCCAAAATAGAGGGGCTGACCAAGCATCCTAGGGACCAGACTTAAGGCTGGACATGTTTTCTCTTGGTTTTTTTAATAGGGAATTTAGGGGGCTAGCTCAGTTGTAGAAACCCATTTCTGTTCAGACAGATGCCATAACCTGTTGCCTCCATAGCGCACACATTTTAAACTACGTTATAGATGGGGTAAGCAGTATGATTTTTGCTGTTTACAGTCCTCCTATGGATTATATGTAGCACTTGGTAAAGATCTGCAGCTGAGAGAACAGTATTTTGAGCTATCAGAGCCTCTGGACCAGAGTGGCAGAGGGCAGCAGTAGATCAGAATTATCTCAGGTGATGCCTCTGAATTCATTATTCTACGGAGAGGTGCCACATTCAGCTGTCAAATGGTTTCTTTACTGTGATTATTGTGAAAACATGTAGAAGTCCCCACTGAAATCTCAGTGTGTTACATTGTGTTGCATTGTTTTTGCATTGGTCATAATGACTCTTCTCATTAAGACTTTAAGGACCCTCGTAACAGGTCCTTGTGATATTCAGGCCTACTCTGGGGTCCATTCATGCAGGCCAAGTGTGTAGAAGCTCACTGATTGTTCTTTGCTTTGAATGGTCTGGCGAGGATGGTGCTTGATGGTTTGATTTCTTCTTCTAGTTGCGACACCAGCAGTGGAGCCTGGTGATGGAGAGTGTTGTGCCGTCAGATCGAGGAAACTACACCTGTGTCGTGGAGAACAAATACGGCAACATTAGGCACACGTACCAGCTCGATGTGCTAGGTGAGATGTCACTGTTTGCCCTCAACAGCTGGTCTGTGGGGATATTGAATAGCTGCGTGCTAGGATGTGGGAAGCAGGAGCTTGGTTTCTTTCCCAAAGTGTTGGATCATGTGTCTTCTAAAACCAACAACAAGCTTCTTTTTGGCCAACAATCTGGGTTCACATCTGTGATCAGTAAATTACTTAGTGGGTCTACAGAGGGGCCAAAGAAGGAATGGCAGGGCTGAAATGCCTCCTCCATTCCCATTTGGTTCTTCCCTGTTTGACTTGAGAAGCACTGGGTAAAGCAGTGGTCAGGACACTTGTGGGGGACAAACCTAGTTTGTAGCCTTTCTCCTGAAGAGCCAGAAGATGAAGGTTTCAGAGGAGAATACTTGCTGGAAAAAAAAAAAGACAAGTAAATTAGGATTTCTCCTCTTTTCTGTTTTTCAGAAAGGTCGCCCCACCGACCAATCCTGCAAGCAGGGCTCCCTGCCAACCAGACCGTGGTGGTAGGGAGCAATGTGGAGTTCCACTGCAAGGTCTACAGCGATGCCCAGCCTCACATCCAGTGGCTGAAACACGTAGAAGTCAATGGCAGCAAATACGGACCCGATGGGACCCCGTATGTCACGGTGCTGAAGGTTGGTACATGCTCCTCCTCCTCGCCCTCAGGGCAGTCCTTCTGTGAGCCTGCCCAGTGGAATACTTTGCTTCTTGGAGGGGATACAGCAAAAATGTCCTGAAATCGATGTTCCAAACTCTTCTGTTTGCCAGAGATAACACTACTACTGTAGTGGCACAGATAAGGAAAGAAGTTGTAAAGCTGAGGCAATTGTGAGAAATGCAGCATAAAAAAAGAGCTGTCAGATTGCATTTGACCTAAAATTGTAAAAATAACCTTTTTTTACAGCTTCAGAGGTATTTTCAGGGTTTATTAAAATAAAAGTCTCCCAACTAAAACACATTTTTCCTTTTCCAAGTAAGCACACTCCAGCATGCACGTACTAAATAATGCTGAGCTACCAATACCTGAGAGCCAACATAGTCTTGTTCCAGCCACTAAATTTGTGAACATTGCTGTTTTCAATGCTCAGGAAAGCCTTTTTTTTTTTTTTTTTTTTTTAGTAAGAATTCACATAGTAAGACTTGACTTTGCTAAAATGCTTTCTTGAAAAGGAACTTGCAGATTACAGGCAGAACAAAGCCAAAGGGTTTGGTTCCCTTCAACCAATGTAAATATAAAAAGTAGGGAATAGGGAGTAAAAAGTGCTTCTAAAATACTTAAAAAAAAATTAAAGGCATCATGAGTTGATGTTATTAAAATATATAGGGCCAAATGAAGATTTTCTGGCTCTGCAGTTAATGCTGAAAGCAGATTTTGTCTCTGCAGCTTCAAGCTGAGGCTGTCCTGTGTGTGGACGTTCCCTGTGCACATCTTGCTGCACACACCCTTCTTCTCTTTGTATGAAGTTTAAAAAAAAAAACAACAAACCACTTATCAGACACTATCTACAAAACTGTAACTCAGCCAGATACATTATAATAAAAACCAGAGACCCTGGAAATAATTACACAGATTGAAATAACAGATTGGTTGGGAGAAATGGTTGGAGACAGTTCTTCAGGACTGGCAACATGTGCTTCTCGCGAGTTGAGAAAACTTTTTATTTCTTGCCACCTCTCCAAATGTGTTTGAATTATGCATATTTGAATTTCCCCCTGGTTTCACAGCCCAGTACCAAGCTCTGAATAGCTGGTTGTGTCACATGCCATCTCGTATAGTCTCCGAGCTCCGTGTGTGGTCCCCGTGGGATAAAGTGCTACCTTTTGGAAGTTTGCAGAGCCGCTGCGAACAGTGCCTTGTGTCACAAGCACAAGCCCCCATTTTGCTGTGGCAAAGAGCATATAAATAGTCCGTATAAATAGTGTTTTAAAATTAAGTTGGAGCGGCACCGGGGTGGGTAGGTAATTAGAATTGCCAAATACCTTCTCTTCTGTGGACACCAAAGGCTCCACATTCCTCGAAGGGGAGCACAGGCAGGCGTTTGAAAGCACAAGTTTTGTTTGGTTTTATGTTTTTTGCTGAATAGGACCAGCACACGTCTATTTACTACTTCTGGTTAATCAGGAATGCTTTGAATTGTATTAATGCCGGCATCAGCGCTGGGGCACGGAGCATTTCCATTTTGGGATGCATCTTTTGTGCACCAGTACTGGGCCTCCACAGAGCTGTGTCAGGCCCAGCTTTGCAGGGATTTTTTTTTTTTTTTTTTAATGTGGTGTTCTTGTTTTTTATAAATAAAGATCTGATAAAATGATCTCGCTGTCATCTCGGGGCCGGTCCGTTGGCTTCAAGGACTTGTTCCCCTCATGTCATGCCGTGCTGCTGCCTTGCCCCAGCATCCTGTCTGTGCTGCTGGAGCAGGGTGCTGGTACCAGCCCTCCCCACAGAACAGGCTCTTTCCTGCCCCATGCTGTGCTGCCTGCAGGGAGATAAGGCTTTTTTTATCAGCCTGCCCTTCCCTCCTGCTTTCAGAAGATTTTGTGAGTGTAGGAGCTGCTATGGGGCAGTCTATGTGTGGGGAGTATCTCGGTCTCCATTGCTGCAAGGGAGACAGAGAGGTGCTCAGCACATGAAATTCCCCCCCACATCTACAATGGGGGGTGTCAAACCCCACCCCAGTCCAGATGGATAAGTTGAATGCTGTACTTTCAACCCATTTTTTGAACAGCCTGACAAAACCAAGCCATCACCTGCATCAGTTCCTGAAAGCCTGGGCTGATTTGTGATCAAAGAAAACCCCTTTTTCTTTGCAGAAGAGCACTAAATGCATTCCAGTTACAGAGGGGGGCTGGCAGCGCTGTGCCCAAGCTTTGTCAAAGGCTAAATTGTACATTCTGCATTGAAACATGCCCGGTTTAATTATAAACAAGGCAGCAACAGCAGGCAGGCACGTTTCCCCACTAGTCAGGGCAGACAGACTTGCACGTAAGCCTTAGAGATGAGATCGGGTCAAAACCAGTGGTGTTTGTCATCAGACATGGACCCTGGGGCTCCTCTCTGGTGCCTCCCCTGGGTTTAGTTCCTAACAACCTATCAGAGCTGGCTGCCCCGATGATTTTAATGAGCTGCAAGTCATATTGGCAGGATCAGGCTTTGAAATGGGAGGCTTCAAGACAGGGCTGGAGAGTGTAAGACCAAAACAGAGAGGAGAATTGCTTTCTTTTCATTTCCAGAACTGAAGCTTCTTCTGAGGCCACTTAAAACAGTTGTACATTTTCAGCCAAAATAAAAACAACTGTTTAGTGTTTAGGGAAAAAACTGATGTGCTGTTGTGGCAGCATGGAAGAAGAGAAATAAACCGCTTGCTTAAAAGTCTGAAGTTTGTTTGATTTATATGCACCACTTTATTTAGTAAAGAAGAGGCTCCTATAAGCAGTGGAAAAAATTACAGCTAATTTCTGAAAGGCAAAGTCAGCAGAGAGTTTCAGACCGCCACTGCTTATATTTTGTTTCCAAATTCTATTTTGGAATCTGATAATTGAAACAGTATTTGCTGAGCTGGGTTGCAAACACAAATCTCTGCTTAAGCCCTTTCTCTGGTGCTCCTGTCTGCGGAGTTATTAAGAAACCATAGGGCCTTTGACTGCTGTCAGATGGAGAAGGGGTAAACTGGTCTGTTATAAAAAAGAAATCGCATGTGTGAAGGGAAGGGAGCTCACCTGCACGTGGTTGGGGGACCAAAGGCAAGTGCCCTTCATCACCCAGGTCCCAGGTTAAGTGTCTCACCACAGGGTGAGCGGGGGATGTTGCCACAGCCATGCACAGTCAACCCTAGCTGATGTAGGTGCGATGGAGCTATTGTTTGGTTTACTGAAGTTCAGGTTTCTGTCTATTCCTGCAGTCTTGGATCAGTAAAAACGCTGAAGCCGATGCTAACCTAAATCTGTTCAATGTGACAGAACAAGATGAAGGAGAATATCTGTGTAGAGCCAACAATTTCGTAGGCATAGCCGAAAAGCCATTTTGGCTCCACATTCGCAAACCAAAACCAGGTAAACCACAGACTCTGTCCCAAGGCCCTGGCAACTGCAAGAATGAGCTATAACATTTTTTAAGAATCTAGTGATTAAAATTACTATTCATTTTGTATTATACCCTGTCAACTGACGCTGAATGGCTTTATCTTATTTTCTTGCTAATTTTTTTTTTTTAACAAGACTGTAACGCCTATACAGCAATTGCCATGGAAAAATTCCCACAATAAAATGACTGTCAAATTTTGCTATCAACTCTTCATACTTTTATTCCTTTCCCTTCCTTACAATTGAGTGCTGATAACAGAATTGCATGTTAATGACCTGTGGCAGTCAAAGCTCTGGAAAACCAAACTGTTTCAAGTTTTTCACCTATAAAAGTGATTTAATCAGTTCTGTCCCTTGGAGAAGTAATGGAGAAATAAATGTCAACATTGGCTCATGCAAGCAAACATGGTAACCGGAGAGGAGCAGCAATCTCATGGGCTCTGGGGTTTGACTCCAGCCAAGAGGGTTTGGCTGCTGTGTTGTTCAGTGCCACTGCAGAAAAGTTCCTTACAGGCACCTTCTGGTTATCAGCCAGAGTTCTACTGCAGTGTCGAGGTCTGTGTCATCCATGTATGGCTTTGAGATGCCCACTGAAGAAATTCTAAAAAAATTCTAGAATTCTGTATTTTTCATTGAATTCATGAACCAACAACGTTTGTATATTCCTCTGATCAGCACTTGAATCTTTCCCCACTACATCTCCCCTCCTTTCTCCTTTCTTTCTGTCTTTCCTCTCCTCATTCCCCATCTTTCTTTCCCCACCCCTATACTCACCCTACTAACTCAAAGTCAGTCATATTGTGGGGGCAATTTTTCATTTGGATGCTTTTGCTTGCATGCTTCTTAGTGGGACAGAGTAAGAACCTGGTGAAGGGAACTTTTTTTTTTTTGCTTTTGACTACAGGTTGCAGAGGGGAATGAATAAATAAATGTGGAAGACGGGCCATTGGAAAATAAAAAAAAGAACCACCTTAATCTGCTTTTGAAATTTGCCTGTGGTGTCCTCACACTTGCTGGGAATGTGGCTTACTCTCTGTTTTCCCTCTTTCTATATGTGTGTGTTTTTTTTCCCCGTAGACGGCAGGTGTTAACACAACGGATAAGGAGCTAGAGATTCTGTACTTGCGAAATGTTACTTTTGAGGATGCTGGGGAATATACTTGTCTCGCAGGGAATTCTATTGGGTTCTCACATCACTCTGCTTGGCTGACGGTGCTACCAGGTATTTCCTTCTGTGCTGGCCTCTCCTTCCCTCTCCAGGATGCCTTGATGTTTTGCTTTAGAAATGCCAAGTTCCCGCAGACTGCCCCTTGCTTGGAAGAGGGGCGTTTTCCAGGGAGGGCTCTTCTCTGGGATTTGCTGCAGACCCCTGTTGCATACTCGCAACTGACTCTTTTTGCATTGCATCTCAAAATTTAAGTGACTGCAGTAATGATATAAAATCCACAGTATCTTGTTTTTGATCTAGATAACAGGGAGGTGTTCACAGCCTCTTTGTTAGGACTGTTAAGTGCCAAAATTAGGAGCTTTGTCTTCTTACACTGACAGTGGGAGAAGGAAGCCTTCCCATCAGATTATCCGAGGCACCTAAATTGGACATGGACTGTGGATCATCTTATGAAGGATCCTTTCTGTCTGACCTCATATCTTAACCTAAAATTAGATGCATAAGTGTCTGGTGTGAGTACACCCTTGCCTGCCTGTAGCATTATTTCCACTTCACGGATGAGCAGGCCACGATAGCGATCTCAAACAGAAGGTCAAGGAGAGTCATCTGTAGGCAGAGCACAGGAGTCCTGGCTCCCAGGGGCATTGCGTGCTGCCTGCTCCAGCTGGGATCGATGAAAGCTGCAGTGGGCTTGAAACCCGAAGCCAGAGTGACCTCAATTTTGTGGTCCTTTCATGTGCAAAGCTCTTATTGACAATGAAGCCAGCACAGAATGTGCAACAGAGGGATCTGCTCTGCAAAAGGGGAATGAGGCTGTGCTGCCCCTTCACCTGCAGAATCTGCCTCTGGCTACAGGGCAGGCTTGAGCATGGTCCAGGGAAGTACCAGCAATATTCATATTGAATCTCATATGTGCTGTGCCTTGCAGAGGGTGCTGAAACAGACCTGCAGTATGTTCAGTAGACCCTTACTGAAGAGGCACCCAAAATCCTATACAGCCCTCTTTGACTCACCCAGTCATAGACCACATTTGGGTCCATCTCACAACACATCCATCTCCGGATGTGTTTAGGAACTGGAAACTTTGGCATTTCTAATCTTGACTTTATCTGTGCGGGTGATTGGGATGTAATCACTTCTAGTGGGGCTTAAGAAGGTCTCCTCCACGCCCGACCCTGCTGCTGGTGGGATCTGCTGATCTTTCATGTTTATTTGCCAGCACTGTAATAGCTGATCTGATCCTGTTTCTGCTTCTGACGTCCACTGAATGAAAAAACATTTCCTTCAGTTAGAAGACTAATGTCTCTGTTATTTTCAGAATATCACGATATTGTCTCATCTGACTCATACTCTGCTTTTACAACTTACAAATTCACACCTCTTATTTAAGCAAAAAATAAGCAGGAGAAAACCCACCAAAAATCAAACAGTAGAACTTTATTTTGAGGTCAGACGCAGTGAAGGACAGCCGTCTGTGCAGCAGCAGGTCCCCACAGGGAGGATGCAGGATACAGCCCATCTGGGGAACCTCAGCCTGTCATCCCTTGTCCGTGCTACCGGAGGAGAGACCTGGAGCAGAGGGCAAGACTGTGTGAGCCAAGGCAGCAGAGCTGTGGCACCGACTGCAGTGCCTGATCCCAGGAGATCTGGTACTCCTGTCTCATGGGAGGAGATGGCCATTTGGCAGGATCAGGCCCTCCACAGCTGGGACACAGGCTGGAGCAGCCCCCAGTGTCATCAACAGCCCTTGCTCTATATCCTCCTGGGCACAGCCACCAAAAAACTGACACAGAGCCTGCTGCTGCCAGGGAAAGGCTCCTACTGCTTGCTGAAGGGACTGCTCAGTGGTGGACACAATCCATTAGTGAGCTAACCACACCAGCATGACTTCATTATAAAGTTTCCCACTGCTGCCTGTTCCTCTGATGCCAGCACAACTTTGGGGGACAGAAAATCAGTCCCACCGTGCCCCTTCCTCTGGTCTACATGCCTGTCCTGAAAGGAACAAAGGGGAAAACACAGCTGAGCTTTGCTGGTCTCTAAAAAGTCTTGCTAGCAGGTAGCCACTGCTGATGGGCTCATGCCATCACCCTGCTGGCTCTCTCTCCTCTCTGGGCCAGACTTTCTGTCCTCTTCCTAGCATAACTAAGTTTTTATAAAATAATTAAGCAGATCTTTCTCTTGAGGCTTTTTGCCTGTGTGGAGCCTTGCCACTGGGTGCCCTTCATCCCTCAGGGCAGGCACTGGTCCACTGGAAGTCTTTGCTGGAGAATATCAATCAGCAAAGTGCAACAAACCCCAGTGCTGCAGCCTTTGCATGTCCGAGGCATCCAGCCATGTTGTGTGGATGTGTGGGGAAAGCAGGATCTGGGTCAGAGGGACAGCACAGACGTGTGAAGATGCCTTCAGCCTAGAGCAGTGGTTTTCAATCTGTGGGCTGAAGGCTCTAAAAACCCAAGGGCTACGTCAAAGGGAGGCAGTAAAATTACCCTGAGAAGGGCAAACTGAACTAATGTTCTAGCTACAGCTGCAGGCGGAAAACCACTGGCCTGGGAGAGTCCCCTCACCAAAGTCACTGAGCAAATTGGCACAGCTGAACAAGTCCTCCCCAGATTCTTCGTGCTGTATGTGTGTGGTTGTGTGTGGGCAGCTGCCCGCCCTGTCCTGACTGCTGTCTCTTGTCACCCTGCAGCCGAGGAGCTCATGGAGATGGATGATTCGGGCTCAGTGTACACTGGCATTCTCAGTTATGGCACTGGCTTTTTCTTCCTTCTCCTGGTGCTGGTCTTTGTGATTGTCTGGAGGATGAAAATGCCAAACAAAAAAGCCATGAACACCCCCACTGTACAGAAAGTCTCCAAATTTCCACTCAAGAGACAGGTAACAGAAAGTAGATACAAGATTCCTATTCCCCACTATAGTATCCCTCTTTTTTTTTTTAATCTCCTCCTCCTCTTTGAAATTCTCTCTCTAGGTGAAAAGCTCTACCAGAAAAGCATTGCCCAGGAGGGACTTAAATTGGCTGCAGCCTAGAAGTGTAACCCCCTTTTATTCATTTGTATGCCAGTGGAGCTTTGGCAGGTGGCAGCTGACTCTGGTTCATGAGCAGCCCCCATTTTTGTTGCCCTTGTCCATGAGATGCTGGCAGTGCAGCTGTGGGTGCCACAGAAAGCACATCTGGCAGGGGAACAGTCCAGTCCAGGCTCCCTGGAGGAGCAGGGATCTGGGGAGAAGGAGCACATCTAGTTGTGCTCGTTCCTGCTTTCATGGAGGTCACTGGTGAACCCAGAGCAGTTCTTGTGAAGGTGGCAGAGGGTCCTCTGTGGAGTTAGAGATGTTCTGCCGCATGAAATTGCAGAGGGGCAGGAGCTAAAAACACCGTGTAAAACCCTATAGTGAGGGGTACAGGTTTCAAGCTTTGGCTGCAAGCTCACGGTGGGCACTAAGAGTGCCAGAATGGGAGAAGTCACTTCATGGCCTGTGGAGATGGGCTGTGGAGATGCAACAGAACAACTGAATGGATTATAACTCCTGGTGCTGATGGGCACTGGCTGACCTGCCCCTCCTTTCCACCAGCTAAACACTTGACCACAAGTGCCTAAATGAGTATATGTCTGGAAGGGTGGGGACATTTCCCAGTCACAAATTCCCAGAAGTGTGTCCATGGGCAAAGAGAGCTCAAGCCTCCTCAGTGATCCATCTTAGGCACTGCCTGCCCTGGAAATACAGTTGGCAATAACACTTCATTTGCTCTACCCAAGCAGGTGTCGCTGGAGTCCAACTCTTCCATGAATTCCAACACGCCCCTGGTCCGGATCACACGTCTCTCCTCCAGCGATGGGCCAATGCTGGCCAACGTTTCTGAGCTGGAGCTGCCTCCAGATCCCAAGTGGGAATTGACACGTTCTCGGTCAGTCAAACCCATGGGTTGGGATCTCTGTGCCTGCTGGTAGTGTCCCCACACCAGGACTCCCTAACGTGGCTGTTTGTTCTTCCCTCCAGCCTGACCCTGGGGAAGCCACTTGGCGAGGGGTGTTTTGGCCAGGTGGTGATGGCAGAAGCGATTGGGATTGATAAGGACAAGCCAAACAAGGCCATCACGGTTGCTGTCAAGATGTTAAAAGGTATGTGGAGTCCACAGAGGACAGAACAGCATATTATGCTGGGATTTCCTCTCTTTGCCTCTCTTTTAAGTCTTTTATATAAACAGATGCAATAGAAGAAAGCAAGAACAGCCTTTCTTCCCCTTTACCCACATAGCCTGGGGGTGAGGGCTGTCCTTGGAGAGCAGGTAGAAGTGCAAATCCCATCAGGAAGAGGGACTGGGAATTAACCCAGTTCTCTGCCAAGGGGTAATAGCATCCCTGAGAAGAAGGGGAACCCCCCTTCACTTCTAGCCAGTTCCACAGATCAGCCCACTCCTTACTCCTCCCATAACCAGTGCTGCCTGTTCTACCAAAAGCTTGTGCAGCAAGCTCAGATGGAGTTTGCAGAATTTTGGCTGACAAACTCCTTGAGGAACTTCTTCATTGAAGAAACTTGATCCGAGACTGCTGAGAGGTTAAAGGGAGCCCAAAAACGGGGGAGTCACCGGGCACCTCTAGATAAGTCTCCATTTCCCATCCTGCCCCAGTCACAGTAGCCACAGACAACACAGGCAAAATCACCCCGAGGAGTTCAGCTGGAGCAAGCAGGGCAGGTGCTCCAGCCGTGAGCAGGCTGGGCTTGAGGTTATATGGAGTGACATTGTAAAAAAAGTAATATTTCTTACCAGAAAAGGATTTGTTTAATTTACATTTCCTTCAGTCCTTTCTGAAGTAGGTTTTGGAAGTAAGAACATTTTCATCTTTCCAAACCAAAGCATTCCTTTGGGGAGGTTTTCCCCCATTTTTCTACTTTGTAGAAAGGTTTTTCTAATTTTCATAGTTTTTCTATTTTATAGTCTTTCTATTTGCAACTTTTGATACAAAAGATACATTCCCTCCCAGCTCTGACCTTCCACCATCATTAACTCTTAGCCCCTAGAGATGAGGGAGGGAAACTATCAGAAAAACAGGTACCAGGTACCAAAAACTGACTTTTTTGCTTTAACATTGGTGAGGATGAAACAGAAGATGGAAGGCATTATTGATTTCCATATGAACATTTATCTCCACTTACTTGTTTTTTTGTCTTTTTTTGTTGTCATGGTAGTAGACTTTATTTTGACTCTTCTTCCCCAAGTAGAATAAAACCAAATACAGCCATATTCTGAGTATTGTTTCCCCATCAAAGCCCCACATGGCTACATAGCAGTTGTAACGATTCACTGTAAATAATAACTGTTTCCCTAAATACTTGTTTTCTTCCTGACTTTTTTTTGCTTTCCTCTCCTGCCTTCTCCAGATGATGCCACAGACAAGGACCTTTCTGACCTGGTCTCTGAGATGGAAATGATGAAAATGATTGGGAAGCATAAAAACATAATTAACCTCCTCGGTGCCTGCACGCAGGACGGTACGTAGCAGAGCAGCCTGGTGCTCACAGGGTTGTGGGAGGCTCAGATCTGGCTGTCCCTTCTTTGTAATTACTCACTGGCTGCCCAAGATGTCCCAGATGAGATTTTGGTGGTCAGCTCTTCCTCCAGTGGATGCTGATGTGCTCTTCCTTGCAGGACCACTCTATGTGTTGGTGGAATATGCGTCAAAGGGGAACTTGCGGGAATACCTCAGGGCACGGCGCCCACCTGGCATGGACTATTCCTTTGACACCTGCAAGCTGCCTGAGGAGCAGCTGACATTTAAGGACCTGGTTTCCTGCGCCTACCAGGTGGCACGGGGCATGGAGTACTTGGCATCTCAGAAAGTGAGTTGAGAAACCTCATTTGGCAGAAGTCTCGGTCAAGGCCATGTGTTCAAAGGCAGGCAGTGCTCTGTGTGTGGGGGCAACCTCAGGCAAAACATTGCAGGCTTCTCCCTTTAGAGACCGTGTTTTTCTGTGTGAAGTATATTGGGGTTTTTTGCTGGAGGCTTCATCCAAACGCAAAGTCCCCGCATGCTAGCTGCATTCCTGAACCATGCAGCTGTACAGCTGTCACCTGCAGGACCATTAGCAACCCCAAAATGCCTATTAAAGCACAAGCAACCCAGACCATTCGGTGATTCCGTGTATTTCGGATGTATTTGGGATACCTTAATTTGAGGATTTTTTTTTTCCCCTCAATCATTATCCTGCACTGCTCTTCCTGGAGGAAGCAGCACAGAAAGGCAGCTGCACGTCCCGCTAAGCGCCCACAGAAGAGGAGAGTTGGCTTTCTCATCCGCGCATCCCTTCTGGAGAGCAAAGGCGCGCGCGTGGCCGCGTCAGCTGCGAGGCTGCCCGTTAGGTGTTGCTAAGAGGTGGTTCCCGCTGAGCAGGCATGGTGGGGCGGTGACACAGAGAGCCAGGAGCTCAGCAGTGCCCACAGCTTTATGAGCTTGGGAGTCAATGAAACGGCAGCTCATAAACCACGCGGCACTGCAGGCTCCAGGCGTGAGCAGCTAACGAGCCCTTATTTATTGACTTGCTCACCTTTCACAGTGCATTCATCGCGACTTGGCAGCCAGGAACGTGTTAGTCACCGAAGATAATGTGATGAAAATAGCTGATTTTGGCCTCGCTAGAGACGTTCACAACATTGACTATTACAAGAAAACAACCAATGTAAGTAAGAGAGCTGCCAAGCACACACAGTTCTCCTTCTGGCAGGGAACTCGGTCGTCCCTGCAGCAAGTGGCCCTTGTCCCACATCTCCCTTTCTAGAGGGACTTAGGAGGAACACATCTCACAGGGACCTCACCTGATGGAGGACTGTAGGTAGGCTGGTCCCAGGAGTCTAGCCATCATCTGTTTTCTTGCTGACAGATTCTGATCCTGCTAGCAGCTAGTTTTGATGTCTCAGCTCTGGCTGGGGAGCTTTAGACTAAGAGGAACTGGGATTTCTCCCAAAGGGGAATGGAGCCCTTTCCAGTCTGCTCCACTACTGTTCATAGAGGAGCTCCTGTCCTGTCTTGTGGGCTCCTGTCCCAAGGAGACAAGTTCTGTCTCACCATAGCCCTCAACAGGGGAATGTCACTTCTTGTATACCTGGAGCTACATGGCTGTCATGCGTTTCTTTTTTTACATCTGAGCTCCTTGACTCCACTGCCAAGAATGAGAAGATGGTCCCAGACAAGGTTTGAGGCGTGGAGTCATTTATATTTTGTGTAGAAATGAATTTACAAATTAAGGGCTGAAGAGAAGCCCTGTGTCTTGGTTCAGAGCCTGCAGCAGGTGTTGAGCCCTGAGGAAAAACCCTAACTAGGACAGAGTGAGGAGATGGCAGTGGAAGATGAGGGCATTGCATCATCCCAAGATGTGGGTCTTGGGATTGCAAGGGGTTTAAATGTCCAGGCAGTCCTTTGAAGCCCATCATGTCCATACTGATCCACTTCAATAGCATATCAGAAATCTTTCTCAATTGCCAGAATTTCTTAATCATAGATTAATAACAATTCTTGGGAATTTTAATCATAGATCAGATGGATTTTCCCTGTTGGAGTTGTGTTGGACAGCTGAGAGCATAATCTCATTTGTGTATCCTTCCTGTGTCCCATCTCCAGTTGCCCCACTCAGTGAGACAGTGAGTCAGAAGAGGACAAAGTTCCCCCATATCCAAATTATGTCTCAAAGACAAACAGTCCTTTCTGACTCCCTCCAGGGGCCAAGCAAAGCCCCAGAGAATTATGATTAATCTAGTCTTTCTCATCTTGTATTTTTCATGAGACAGCCTGTGTTTATTACCCTGATGTGGGATGGGATCAGACCTCCTCCTTTAGCCTCCAGCGGGACCAGTATTTGTTTCTTAGAGGATCTGACCTTTGCCTTCACTCTTTGGAAGTTTCCTTTCAAGTTGAGCCTGAGCTGGGTTTGGACTTGGAGTCGACTGTATCTTCCAACCAAAGAGATGGAAAGTCTTGTCCCATGCTCTGGTGCATCTGTGAGCAGTGGATGCTGTTCCCATGCAAAGATTTAGATGCACTGATATGCTAAACCTGCCTTGGCAGTGAAATACAGTCCTCTATAGAGAGCATTTACTGCAAAGATTGTCAGCTAAGATCCAGGGATCAAATGCTCTAATCTGTTTATATGTGGCCACTGCTGCTTTGCCCAGTGACCGGGAAGGCAGATGCAGTTGTTAATGAAAATGTTTCAAACTGGATTAGAAAAGAAGATTCAGACGGTGCCGTTGTGGCTGGGGGAATATGCTGATGGGATGTTCTCATTGTCTTCCTAATTACAGGGTCGGCTGCCTGTGAAATGGATGGCTCCAGAAGCCTTGTTTGACCGGGTCTATACTCACCAGAGCGATGTGTAAGCAAACCCATACTTTTTTACAAAAATAAAATGACAGGGAAGTCGACACCTGTAGTATCTCAGCAGTCAAAAGTACTACTGATCATGGCCAGGGCTCGTTCATTGCTGGGGTGCCTGGGGATGCAAAAGTACAGGAATCGATTCCAAGCTGCATCTTCGCACACGTGGTTTTATTTTGCCATTATCTGGTTGCTTTCATCTGAGGATCTCTAGTGAGCTGCTGAAAAATTACTGGAAGGCAGGCAGGTATTTCTCATCCAGTTTATAGATGAGGTGATTCATCCAGCAGTTGAAAAATATTGTGCTAAAAATAAACCCCATGAAAAAAAAAATTACCCTTGGTGTCCTACACACTCTGCCCCAGACAGTTGCACTTCAGTCAAGGATGTGGAATGAGCTTGAAATACTCTGCTGTTAGAAATGATCAGAGAATATTCAGCAAATATAGTCTCAGATTAATTTTTCCATTTCCATTTTATTTCCTTTATTTTTCCTAATCCTATTTCATCTGTTTTAATGCCTCTGCACAGTAAACAAACAGCAGAGCCTGCCTTACATGTATATTGGTATCACATCTGAATTTTGCAAGGGCTGAAGCAGCTCCACATGCACACTAGCTGTTTTATTGCAATATTTGATCAATAATGGCATTTTTACAGCTGGCCTGCCTGCTCCCCAAAGCTCACCGCTTGCATTTGGACAAATGAATCTTTTCTATTTCTGTATTTTTCACATACTTTTGGCTTTTATTGATCTTAAATCATAGTTTCCATGCTTAGGTAATGCTGCAGCGAGCATGACAGATAAATCAAAGCTAGAGAACGGGAGAGTGAGTGAGACAGTGAGTGTGCGTGAAAGCGAAATAGAGACAGATAATCCCTGTTTTTAGACAGAAAATGAAGAAGGCAAAAGATATTTTTGAAAAAGAGGACTTTTAACCAGAGCACAGCTGCAGGACTGAAGTGTGTAACAATAATGCTCTGCTGATTTTTGTTGGGGTATTTTTCTCCCGGCTTGGCCAGTGAAATGAGTGTTGTAACAAGCAAGTTTTGGTATCAGCTTGCACAATTAGTGGCCTGTGATTCCAAGCCTGCAATTCAGTGAAGCCGTGCATGAATAATTTGATTTGTTCCATTCAGTGGAGCTGGTGGAAGACCTAACAAAGAGCTGGCGGTGATAGATGGGCTGTCACCTATCTGATTAAATGCTCATTTCAATTTCAGACTTGGTGCCTGGGATTTCTTTGCTATTGAGTTGGATCAGCAGAGATCTCCAAGTAACTAGTAAAAATGGCCTAGGCAATTAGTCATGCTATTGATGACTTTGTTAGCTATGCATGGCTGCACAGAAATAAAGCCAAGCAAGGGGGAAGGGATATGGGGGGGACTGGAAAAAAACCTCATTGAATTTTAAAGATCTTTCTTTGGTTTCCAGCTGGTCTTTTGGAGTGCTACTATGGGAGATCTTCACTTTGGGAGGGTCTCCATACCCAGGAATTCCCGTTGAGGAACTCTTCAAGCTCTTGAAGGAAGGTCATCGGATGGACAAACCTGCAAACTGCACCCACGATTTGTGAGTGTGTGGTGGGGGCTGACCTCAGCCCGCTTCCCCATCCCTCTGTGGCCAAATACAACCCCAGTGTGCTGTTGGAGCTGGGCTGTTGGGGCATCCCCACTGGGAAATTGTGTGGCCATCTCCGGGTAGACTTTCCTCAGCCCATGGCTGCTGGTGCCACAGCATGGCGCGGCGCCTGCCCTCGCTGGGCGGGTGGTGGTTGGGGGTGTAGCTCTGGTGCGTCACCTTCAGGACAGCTCCCCCTCCTGCTCTGAGGGCATGGCCACGCTTCAGATGATGAGTAATGAGGATCATGGCTCCACAAAACCCTCCCAGCTGGCCACGCACCAAGGCCACCATGGCTGAAGTGGCGTTGGCCACAGCGGTTGTCTCGGGCGATTTGGGGGTGGTTGCTGCTTGGCCCCACCAAGGGTGACTGTCCCGTGTCCCCTCGTGCAGGTACATGATCATGCGGGAGTGCTGGCACGCCGTCCCCTCGCAGCGACCCACCTTCAAGCAGCTGGTGGAAGACCTGGACAGGGTCCTCACCGTGACGTCCACTGATGTGAGTGTGGTGGGACGGGCCCGGGAGGGGGTCACTCGGTCCCCAGCGTGGGGCACCCAGCACTGACGGCTCTGTCACCCTGGCAGGAGTACCTGGACCTCTCAGTGCCCTTCGAGCAGTACTCGCCGGCCGGCCAGGACACCCACAGCACCTGCTCCTCAGGGGACGACTCGGTCTTTGCACATGACCTGCTGCCCGATGAGCCCTGCCTGCCCAAGCACCCGCCCTGCAACGGCGTCATCCGGACGTGAGGAGCCCTTGGGCACACGGATGGACGGACGGGCGGGCGGGCAGTGTGCCCGTGGAGGCATGAGTGTGGGCGCCGAGCGTGAAACCGTAGTGAAGGATCTTCCAGTGGAACTGTGTGATGGTGCCTGGAGATTTGTGTTGTTGACAAGCTGTTCAGGGTTAAAAAAAAAAAAAATTAACTTTTTAAAATTTTTTTTTTAATTATTTGTTTTTCCCTATTGCTGTATGAAAAGTCAAGAAGCACTGTTCGGCCTGAAGGAACTAATCTCTTGCCAAGATGATCTATCCTAGATGATTTTTTTGTTTTGTTTTGTTTACTTTTCATTTTGGGGGGGGGTTTTCTTTACTACGCAGAATGTTGAACCTGGGGATGCTGACCTCCCAGCCTCCGCGCTTGCGTTTCAAGTGCCAGAGTAACCGTTCTGTGCCTGCAATAAGAAGAAAAGAAAAAAAAAGAAATCTTCCTTTAAAAAAAAAACACACACACACGCAAAAAAAAAGGTGTAAAGAATGTGGAAATTCTTCGCTTATGCAATCTGTACATGAACCTTTTTGGTGGAGCTGAAAAGCCACGTTGCCTGCAGGGATTCATATATTTATAAAAATATCTATATTTTTGTTGTCGTCGTTTTTATAGCTTCATGATCGTACTACCCAGCTACATAGAAGGAATCCTTTTTGGAAGAAGAGAAAACAAAGCTAAGTAAAACGCAAATTGCCGTGGAGAAATGAAAGTAAAAATAGTAAAAAGGAGACGGTCAAGTCATCTGAAGTGTCAGCACCTTGGCCCTTGCATGGGGCTGGGAGCGATGGGGCCGTGCCAAGGCAGGAGCAGACCTCCGGGATGGGCAGAGACCCCGTGGTGTCCAGGGGTCCCCGGGGAGCAGAGCATCACCCGCCTGAGAGCGGAGGGTGCCCTGAGACCTGGCTCCTGGGTGCCCACACGGCATCTCAAGTCACCTCCTGACCTTTGAGATCAGCCATTTGGGGGGGAAAAAAAAATCTCATTGTTGGGGTTTGCCTGTTTGTGCTTGCCAAGGATGAGTGGGGGGAGCAGCTCCTCCATGCACCCCTCGACGCCAGAGATTTTGGCTCCATCTACACACAGTGACTCGGAGAAAGAAGTTACGGGTACCTGTAGGCAAGAGCCTTTAACTTATATCAAAAAGGTTTATTCCAGAGAATCTGTGTATATATCTATAAATATATCGTGTATATATATAAATAAATATATTAAAAATGAAAAGAATGTATAATACTAATGCAACAAAAAGCAGTACTGAGAGAGAGTCTCAAAATACGAGCATTGCAATCTAGGATATACTGATCTGGGCAAAAGAAAAGATGTTTCTGATTGTTTGTTTTATATCTTCACAGTTTTGTTTTAAAAATTGTACCTTAACGTGTATATTTGTAAAGTTATTTATAGACATTAACGTATCTGTTCATTGGTTTAAATAGCATAGCGTTACTGTAAACTTTAAATTTCACCAAGCTTAAGGGTGTTTTTTTTAACTTATTAAAAATGGAGAAAAAATATATTAATCAAGTCTTTCCTTTGTGTTTATGGGAAATATTGAAAGAATGTATAGATGTACAGTCCTTTAACAAATTACATTTAATGTTATAAATATATATATGTATTCATTTAAAAAATATTAGTTTATCCTGGATTGCAGTGAGCAAAGGTAAGTTTATTTTTCAATACATCACCAGTGGTTAAAACCAAGCAAATAGCAGCAGAGAGATGATTTTTACATATTTCAGAAAAACAGGGCCAAGAATTCTTCCATCAGTTTAACCACTGTGCATTAAGGGGGTGTGGGTGTTTATTTTTCTATTTTCAAATGAAGGTATTCTTTGTGGTCGATTTAATAACAAGTATGCAGCAAAGTGAAATGTTGACTTTGGATGATGTGGGGTAGGTTTTTTTCTTTCCCCTTTGCCAGTACTGTTGTATTTTGGGCTTCAGAAATGCCATGTGAGCAAAATAGTGACACTGTTTGCAGGAGAGCTGCTACAGCTGCGTATTTCTTTTGCGTCTAACACATTGGAAAATGCCAGTGATGCCTGACTTTCGGTGTTTAAAATGCTGTGCTGTTTTGTTCCTCAATGCGAGATAGCTGTTTAAAAGCACAGGAGTGAACTAAGGAATGTTAGCGTGGATCAAGCTGACAATTGGGGGTGGTTTAGGCTGAGGATTTTTTGTGAGTGGGATTTTTTTTTATCCAGAAGACTTTATGTACTACCACAAAGAGGCAAGGCAAGTTGCATCCTGAATTCTTTCTTTTCATTTTTCTCTGGTGCATATTACATATCAATGTTGCAGAATAACAGGATGACAGCATCTCATTTTAAGGTTTTTTTTCCTTCTTAGAGCCACAAAATCCTTATCCTAAAATAAATAATTTATAGTTTGAGGTTACTTCAGTGGAAGTTTGAGAAGGTAGATTTCTATAGATTTTTGTTTTGTTGGAATAAAAAAATAAAGAATTTTTTGGTATTTTCTTACAAATGCCTGCTAATTGTGTACATTCCAAGTACTCGAAGCAATGAGTTTTCCTGTACTGAAAAAAGAAAATGTACGAAACTGTGCATGGTTTTAAATGTTACTAGATATTATAAATATATATATAATTTATTGAGTTTTTACAAGATGTATCTGTTGTAGACTTGTTGACTTTAACATTTCTTATTCAATGCTTATATAGTTTTATAGCCTGGACTATTATCTTTAAAAGCTTAAAAAAATTTAAAATTCCAATTTTGTTACATTTTATACTGTTGATGTTACAATCCACAGGTTTGCATAGTGTGATTTTTGCAATGAGCAACTCTGTTCAGTTTATTTTAATACTGTATTTCTGTGCCTGACAGCTGCAGCTGTCAAAGGTGTGAGATGAACACTAAATAAAACTATTCTGCTTTTGTTAACATGGGAAACTTACTTCTACCCAAAAAAAAATTAATAAATAAACAAGTTGTTAAATTTTGGGGTTTATTCCCAGTTGTGAGGGTCCTTTGCAAAACCAAGTGTTCCATGCACTGGGACTTTTGGTGCCAGGAAGGTTAAATTTTTATAGTGCTGCTTTGCAAGTCCTGGCCAGCTCAGGTTTTGTGTTCATAATAAATTTATAGCAGTTTTGGTTGAAGGGCAGTATTCTTTATTTGTTAGTGGGTATATTTATAGCCATATTTATATAAATGTAGTATATTTATAGCCCCACAAGCCATTGTGTGCACAGGGGTGTCGAGCCCGCTCTCATACGGAATTCAGCCCATAGCAGTGGCCGAAGGGCAGGAATTGCTCATTAAACCTCCCAGTGGGAGCTTTCTCCCAGCCCAGTAGGACAGACACAGGGACTTCATCCTGCCTGGATTCTAATGAGCAGGGGGAGACCAGGCTTGGCTTTGGCTTTGACTTCGGGGGCTTAAGCAGGGGAGCACAGTAAATCCTGTATTTTCTGGTAGCCGATGATGCATCTGGTAGGGGGCTGTTGCAGCTTGGGAAACACTGGGGCAATCCTACCAGCACTTCCCTATAATATTAGCAGATTCCTACAGGTGATCCTGTTGAACTGCATCCCAGACACCTCGATTATGGCATGCATCCAAGGAGGTTACGTCTGTGGCACTGGCACGGCCACTGTTACATCCGAGTAGAATTAAAAAAAAAAAAAATTACATGGGGTTAAGATCTTTTCCTTGCCGTTGTAAGGAAAAACCCCATTCTTTTAGCACCACTAAGATGCACTGTGAGAGGAGCCTTGCTGCCTGGAATGAGTTGTTTCCATGCTTCAAGGACACACTTTGGTGGCCAGCCCTGAGCCCTGCCCCGGCAGGAGCAGCGTGGGCCAGGGGACAAGCCCTGGCCATCCAGGGCTGCGAGCAGAGCGTGGCTAAAGCGCCTTTTGCTGGCTGATGTGGAAGCTGGTTCATTGTGGCAGGGTGGTGAGGGTGTTGTGCTCCATTTGCCACCAGGACTGGGGAAGTAGGAGAGGGGCAGATCCTTCTGCAGCGAGCTGTGGTGTGTAGCACACCTGTGCTTGAAAGCTTTCCCAAAAAAAGGCATCTGAGCACACAGCACAGAAGTCAAAGTCACAAAGAGGAAAGTCTGTCCTGGTGCAGTGGCTGACCTGCACATGGAGCTGGATCGATGTTTGCTTTCCCTCTTGGGTTTCATGATGTCATTCTTCTTCTGCTGGCATTCACCCACAGCCATGTTTGCTTGTGGCCTAGGGAGGAGAGGGTAATATTTTACTTTAATTGCCCTACAATGCATCGAGTTCTAAGCCCAGGATGAATATTTGGCTGCTGTGTGTGATATGCACTGAGCAAGGCACAAAACAATCTCAAGGAAAATTTGCAAAGTTACCCAGTTGGGCTGCGTCACTGAGTGAACATCCCACTGCAGTTCACGCCCCTTCAGTGGCTGCAGCCTTCCACCCAAAACCCTATGCCCTTTACACATGAAAGAGTTACTTTTCAAAGCTAAACAAACGTCTTCTTTCCTCTGTGGGTGACTACACAAATAGAGCCTCTCACTGGCCGCCGTGACCTGTTTCATAGCAACATTCAAATAAATTCCTAAAATTGTGATTTATTTCCATTGGTCATGGCTCCATGGTGAGACGGCGAGGATTTGGCAAAAGCAAGAAAAGCGTGAAGCCATGCAGGTGTCAGTAGGAGATGGCAACTAGAACCAAACCAGCAAAGTTTCCTGGTGGTTGGTGCCATTTCAAACCCTTGGAGAAGGCGTCTCCTGCTGGTGACTCCTCTGAGCCCCTCCCAGGGGCTGCATAACCTGCAGAAAAGGGAATGTGGAGACATGGGTTGTGCTGACACAAAAAAGGAGTATAAAAGGTGAATAATGGCTCTGCTCAACACAGCAGAGCTACTCACAGGAGGGCATGAGGGAATGGCCAAGAGCTGAAGTGCTTTCTAGGGCTTTGTGGCCCAGGACCACGGGCTCACCAAGAGGCAGGGAAAGGATTTGTCACTCTTGCTTACACCCTCTTTTTGTTTCACTTTCTCAGGCTTGTTAGCTTCGATTTAGTTTCTCTGTTTCATCACCATCATGTTGTTTTTCACAAACAGCATCTCAGGTGTCGGCAACATGTCAAGCAGAAGAAGTATTGTGCCCTGCCCCAACAAGATTATTATCTAAAACCAGGAAAGAAATCATTGTTATAGCACAAAGTGTTGCAATCAGAGCCTTGTGGGGACATTTCTGCCCGCACACACCACTGTGTGACCAGCTCTCCTGCTGGTTTCCATCAAAGACCAGCCCATAACCCTTGCACCTGTCCCAGACCTGGGGTTTTTTTTGGTTTTTTGGGTGGTGGTGGTGTCTGGCAGGAAGAGACAATGGAAAAGTGTGCAAGCAGAAGAAAGATATCTCACCAAATGTGCAACTGGGATTGGCCCAGGAATGACCAGGAATGCCAAAGTCTGCATGCATCACCCACCAATCATGGCTTGCTCCAGTGCAGGCAAAACTGGCATTTCCATCAAGGAGGAAGCACCCCAGGTGGGAGAGGAGAGCAGAAAAAAGAGAGCCAAGTGCATGTACCAACCCAGTGCTACATTGAAATAGGCATTGGGCACAGAATTTAAGCAGTGAACACAAGAGGAAATTTGGCACCAGGAGACCATCAGGTACCTCCCCACCTCCAGGACACCGGGGTGCACTCCCTACACATTTGGCCGGAAAATCAGGCAGCACAAACTAAAAGCGACGCTGGACAGAAGAAGACGGATGATCAGCACACAGTTTCTCCAGTGACAGCACACCCTGTCTAGCCCTTGTTACTGGCATTTAGCTAAATGCCACGCACACTCACCTCTGGGGCTGCCTTGCCACCCCCTGCATGCTCCCGAGCCATGCCAGACTGAGATGGGCTGGGAGCTGTTAGCACTGCCTCACATCCGACGTGGCTGCCTTCCATGCCGGGGAAGGTTCATTCAGCCCTGAGCCAAAGGCAACACGGATGTTAGTTAGAGACTTCCAGACGTTAGGGACTGTATTAAACAGCAGGGTGCAAGCAGGGGTGGTGACACTTTTGGCTCATGCCAACAAGACCTCTTAATAGGAGAGGAGCAGAACCTGAAGTATGGATGGCAGAATATCAAGGCTGAGGAAGGCAGTGTAAAACATAGCACATCCCCTGAGAACTCTGCCAGACTGGTAGAACTGGAGGGAAGACCCAAACAAAATCTTGTAAGCCTTCACTGAAGCTGCCTCAAGGAACTCGCCGCTTTGGAGAATAACTTAGTGCTCACAGCCTGCACAGACACAGCATGAAGCTCCATGGAGAAGTGCTGTCATGCACTCCTGACGTGTCCCTCCACAGCCAAAACAGCTGCCTGGACAGCCAGGATCTAGCCAGCAGCTTGCCACTTTCCCAGGAGCCAGCATGTTGCTCTGTGTAATCGCTCAGATCCTACCAAAAAGGACTGAACTCGACACAAGAGAAATCATTCCATGTCTTCCCTCAGTAGAATAGCATATTTTTTCCCAATATAGCAAATATCTTGGTCAAGAAATCATTCTTTCTGCTGACCTCCTGTCAGACACTTGTCTAGTCTGCTCAGCAAGGCAGAAAACACATTTATTGGTTTGAGTTGGTTTTTCCATTTTCACACCAGTAGTGCAGAGGAGGCAGAAAAAAATAATTTTCTCTCAAACAACAAAGTAGCCTGACTTTGCAGAAGTTTTCAAGCAGACCCTGGTATTAAATCTGCTTTGGTAGTGCTGACAGGTAATCCCTTCCTATTGCAGGAGGCAGAGCCCTGTGTTCATCCTCCTGTGCCTCCTGGCAGCGTTTGTCTGTCCCACAGGACATTGTCTGTCCTACAGGCAATGGCAGGCTCAGAGGTGATGGTGCCTGAGGCCATTCCGGAGGAACAAACTCAAAGAGCATTGACAGATACTCATCGCACATTACAGGGTTCCAAAACAACCATTTTCCTGTCCTGGAGTGACACACACACATCTTCCACATGGTAAGAACATGAGAACGTGCACAAATGCTGATATTACCCAGGTGATGCCCACCACACTTCCATTGTGCAACTCCATGAGGGCTGAGCAGTGGTACAGGATCACTTTGACACATCTAGAAGGTGTTTAATTGATTCAGTTTGGGCAGTGGCTTCAGAGGACACCAAGTGCCAGTCCTAAGGTTTTGCCTAATACAGTCTTCTAGGGATGTCTTCTCCCATTTGACATCAGTGTCTTGTCTTAGCAGCAGTCTGGCCTCCACCACACACTGCCTGATGCATCCAAGGGAATCCCAGCAGGATGCTGCCTACAGGACCATGGACCTTGAGCCCTTAGGACACTGCTGAGCAGGCACTGCTGAGCATGTCAGCATAAAGGCACTGAGATGTTCAGCTGCTGAGGACAGTATGGAAACAGAGGAGAAGAGCAGAGATGGGCACAGGGATGGTGAAAGCTGAGTCACCTTCATAAAAGCAGGGAAAGGACCAAGCTGTCAGATGGCTTCCTAAGAAAGATGCAATACCTTTCCAGTTACTTATGAGTTCACACACAAGGAATGTGCTGCTGTCAGAAAGGGCCACTCCCTTACAACCTGCATGTGAGAATTTCAAAGTCGTGGTAGTCTGAATGTCATCTCAGAGCTCTTGTTATACCAGTAACTCAGATTTCTGGTGACATTCTTTCTTGGACAGAAACCATGCAGCCAACTCTAACGTGCACGAGAGATGCAGGAGGTAAATTTTAGGCCTGTTTGATCCAGCACTGTAAAATGCTTTTGTGGAAATGCCCTCATCAGTTTATACACTCCTATGGAATGCTTCTTTTGGAGGTTTATGGTTTACACATGCAAAACCTCTGCAAATACCTCTCAAAGGCATTTATGGTCAAACTCATGGAGAGCACCTGGAAAATCCAGAATTGGACCATCCTGATGAGACCTTGCAGAGTCTCCCTCTTCAAAAAAGCCACTCCACTCAGATCAACACTTATCACCTCAGCCTGGAGTGTATAAACAGTCAAATAATAAAAATTATCTGCCAAAAAGCCCTTCACAAACTATCTGTGGAAATATTCATATGACAAAAACACCTGACAATTAGGTAATGCCTTTGCAGTTTTTATAATCTTTCAAATAGCTCAGGAGAGAGGAGAGGCTGTGCAGTTTAGCCCTGATGACCAGGGACTTCCATCTGGCAAGACGACCACCAAGGTCTGGAACAACCACACTTGGCTTCTGGACAGCACAGTGATTATTAGATTAAAAAAAAGAAAGAGAAAAAAAGAAAGAGCAGATAAATGCAAAACACATTGTGAGGCTGATGCTGAACCAACACTGAGATCCAGACAGGGTTGCTGGCTCCAGGCTGCAAGGGAGGAAGGCAGAGGAGCTCCCATCTCTCCTTGTACAGGCTGAGCAAAGAGGTTGATGGTGGATGAGTGGAGCTGACCAAGCTGTGGACCTCCTCCAGCCTAAAAATAGCAAAAAAAATCGTGTTTCTGTTCAGATCAATGTCTGTGGAGAGGGCAGGAGGGTGTACCTGGAGCTGTGCCAGGTAGGCATCATTCCCCTTTTCTCTGCAGCAGTGGGTTTTTTTCTGCTAGTTAACAAACACATTGTTATTAATATATAGTTATATCTCTGTGCTTGCTAGTTGCAATTTCAGCATAGCAAGTCTTATGCGGTTAGGTAAAAATCCTTGGAAAATGGATGCTTTTAGTATTGTTTACCAGTTCTATTGAAGTTTACCACTAAGATTGTAGTTCTGCCTTAAACTGGAGGAAGTCTCAGATAGGCTGAAATATTCTGGCTGCACTTGCTTCCACCTCATCTCTGCTCCCTAATTGTTTATTACTTGTGATGAGATTTTTCATCGAAAGGGTCTCAGAGCATAGGAGACACATACAAACCCTATTTTTATCCCAAATTATTATTTATTTGTGATAATCACTTTTTTTTTCTCTCTAAAAAAGAGCTCACTGAGCCAGTGAGAGCCTGTGGATACCAAGTCCATTTCATGCAAAACTCCACGACCAGTTTTGACTCTTTGAGAGTGATTTTAATGACATTCTCAGGAATTGGGTTTGCTAGGCTGCTATTGGATGTTGAGAAAACAGAAAGGTAGGTGCTTTGTTCATCACAATATTACAACACTATGTTGGCACAGAAATAGCCATGACTTTCCAACAGTCTTGTACTTAAATATAGAATTTAAGAAATTTTTACAAGGTAGAGAAAGGACAAGAAATTATTGGCAAAAGGGGTGGCTCTGATGTTACGGAATCCAAAATACTTTTGGTTGGCTATTCAATGGGGAGTTAATTTTCCTGAATGCTCCACAATCCTGACGTCAGTTGTGCTAACTCATATTTGCCTTGCTCAGATCAGTGAATCTCATTGATTTTATGAGCAGAGAAAAATGTAAGAGCCCAAGGAGAGTGGGCAGCTCTCCAAAAGGGAGAGACATCCTCCTTGTTACAGTCAACCTTAAGGAACCATGTAAAACACCATCATTTCAGGCGTTAGGCAAAATCTCCTGCAAAGCCAAGAGAGGTTTGCTTGTGTGGGAGGGACTGGAGAAGCAAGGCCTCCGTGCGTGTGTGAGCATGTAGAACAGGGCAGAAAAACTGTTGTTTATGCAGCACTGAAGTTGAGAAATGAAGCAGTCAAGCAATGCAGCGTTAGGGGTGAATGCTCAGGTGTAATGTTGCCTCCTGGTATTTAAGTGTTGGTGATCACAGACTCAGATTCACTGAGGGTGGGAAAGACCTCTAAGATCATCGGGTCCACCCATTAGCCCAGCACCACCGTGTTCACCACTAGACCATGTTCCCAAGTGCCACATGCATTTTAAACACTTCCAAGGTGGTTTTGCACATCGCTTTGACCCCATGGGATAACCAAGGTCTGTGAAATATGCTGTAGTTGAGGCTGTTCACTGACAAGTCCACCTGTGATTACCCAGCACACGGGGGAAAGGAAACAAAAAAGCAACACTTTGATTTGAGACCTCACCATTCTTACTGCCCCATGCTTTGTCCGTGGACCTCCAGATCCTGTGGTTCTTGATCTAAAATGCTCCTCACAGCTGGCAGGTATCAAGACGACTGCCCCTTTCTGCAAGCACAGGACCACCCAAAAATGTTCCTGCACGTACTGCCTTGCAAAGTCCTCATCATCTCTCAGGATTCAGCTACCTAAGACAGGCAGAGCAAGCCCAGTTCCATTTGTTTATAGCAGATCTTTCTTATCCCTTTGTTAAATGAGAATCTCTGGCTACAAAGGACAGACCTTCCACATCTTTCAAGGTTTCCAGTTTATTTTGCATATAATTCCAAATGATCAAATCTAATGCTAATCTGATCTGTGTTTACTTCTCTTTCCTCAGTGTCTGAGTGACATGTTTGGCTCAGAAAATGGATTTAACTATCATTTCAAGCAACTGCTAATTACAGTGACTGAAACCTAATATTTAATTCCAGCCTCAAAGGTGCAAATGGTTCACATTAAATATCAGATGAAGTGAAACATCTCAATTTAGTTCAGCTATACATTTGTCAGATTTCTGTGCAGAATGCATGCATGAGCAAGATACAAACAAGACAGAGGAACCCGCACATCACCAAGCTCTCAGTAACTCTCCAGCAGCATCACTCCCACCATTCATCCTAGGTACCCTGAAGTTCAGGCACCAATGGAGCAGATTTTGGGTGGGGCACCCAATGTCAAGAGAGTGGGAACTTCAGCAGAAAACAATTTATTAGTGTCATAGAATCATTTAGGTTAATCATTAATGTCTCTATTTCCACATCTTAGAGGTGCTGAAGAAGAAAGACTTCTGCAAATTTAGTAGAGCTTTTAGCAGAGCAAGGCAAGCTCAAGGAGTGGTGTGGGTTGGCAACACGTCCCCCCAGGTGCACAGATGCAGGCAGGGTCCAGTGACAAGTGGGGACACCGGAGGGGCTCTTCATCTCTCTGTGTAATCTTTTAGGATAGTGCCAAAGATGTCAACCTTGAAAGATGAGTTTCTACAGCTAATTACCACAGTTTACAGACACTGAAGCTAAGGCACATATTTTCAGAAGGGCTGAAAGCCCCAATATGGTGCAAATTAAAGAAACAGCTTTGTTAATTATCTGATCATATTGCAGCATTAGCCCTAGGAACTGGGGCATGGGAACCACACTGGCATGCAGTGGAGGATTAGCTTCTGGGCTCCTCAACCTTGCTTGGATGGGATGAAAGAGATATTTCATATTTTTTGTCCACTCACAAAAATAAAATAATTACAAATCAAATAAAAAGGCATTTTATTCCAGCTGACATGTGGATTTGGATGGCTCATCTTCAAATGCTCAGGTTTGAAATACTTTACAGACATTTTTCTGCCTGACATTAAACCTCACATTAGTCATTGTTTGCTTCAGAAAGTCAGGCACTGGTGATTGAGGGAGGCTGTAAACTGGACAGGGATTATCCCAGTAATCCCATGTCCAACCATCCCAATAATCTCCCTCAATGGGAAACGCCCGGACGCAGCATTTCAAGGGTTCAGTCACATCCCAGCAGTCATTTTTCCTGCAGTCCTGCTGCATCTGTGACTCTTACACTGGAGTACACCTAACGCATCCAGCTGCCCTGGAGCCAGGGCTTTACCTCTGCTCATTCACCATAAAACCCTGTTGTTCTGTGGGAACATCTGCTCACTTGTGCTCCACCCAAACACCCCACACATTCTTCAGAAATTTTTCTTTCTACAAGTCTGGTTGCTTTTTGCCAGCAGCAATGTACACGCTTGACATGCTGAGAAAAAGTATTTAACAGGAGGGAAAACGCATTCCTTATAAATTACTCTCCCTGCAGGATGAAGAGGAGCAAACTAACCCTCCTGTACTTTGGGAAACGGTTTGCAAAAGGAAAGAAGCTAAACTCAGTCAGTTAAGGTGAAATACCTGCCATTCCCTCACCATGATATGCTTCAAAGAGCATTTAGTGTAATTAATCCAGGCCAATACTGGACTGAGTGACTGGGTGGCTGCAGAGCACCCTGGGATCTGTGTTTTCCCCTTGTGAATCTCCTTGTGAATCCCTGGGAGCCTGGGGGATGGATTTCTAGCTGAGCTTCCACCTTGACTTTTGTGAAATGGGCTGTCTGGCCAACTAGGACAATTCTCCTTAGCTCCCCGATGGTGATCCACCCCTGACACTACAGACTGAAATTTCCATGGAAGAGGAGAGTCCTGCTCCAGTGGGCATGGCAGAAGACATTGTGCTGTGCCCGATAAATGCAGGGTATGGGGTTTATAGCAGTTTTCTGTACTAACAGATCCACACATTCCATTCACAATCCAAGCCCAATTCCAGCAGGACCTTTAATTCAGACTACTTTTCATCTAAGTCACCCATTGGAGATCTTTTTATTTGACATCTCCTTGTTTGATTTGGAGGGTGCTTTCCAAGGGCCATTTACAGCTTCTCTTCACAACATCTAAACACCATTTAGTATCACAACCCCAGTACCTAAGGTCTCAAAGAAACAAAGCAAAGATGACAGTTACCAACTCTGCTCTTCACTCACATTTAAAATAGTGTAAAATTAACTTTTTTTAAAGACAGTCTTCAGATATGAAAATATCCGTAAGTTTTGCAAAACTATGTGAATGTTCAGTTCTGAATGCACTTCCCCCTCTTTCCTTCTCTCTGACACTAATTTTTCTTGGAGAACAGTCTTTTAGGTGTGTGGTGGTGACTGGCCACTAAAACCTCTGTGAGAGGTGCTATTTCAGACACCTCTGTGCTTCACCCTTGATCTTACAGCTGTATGAAAGCAAGTGAGAAATACTTCAGTACTTTGTGTCTAGTTTTGTTGGATTTGTTTCTAAAACTTCTTCTCTCAAATGACCCAGTGCTCTTGCAGTCCAGTGAAGTGGTGGAGTCACTATCCCTGGAGGTATTTAAAAGCCTGGAGGTATTTAAAAGATATGCAGATATGGCCTTTAGGAACATGGTTTAGTGGTAGCCTTGTCAGTGCTGGGTTAATAGTTGGACTTGATGACCTTAAAGGTCTTTTCCTACCTAAATGATTCTATGATTTGGTGGTTGTTCTTCAGAGCTTCATTTCGATGTTGCAGTTTCTGTGTGTTCTTCTTATCAGGATGCAAACAACAGTCTCTCTGAACAGACACGGGCAAAAAGCCTTTCCTGGGCTTCTTGGTTTTAGTCTCACTATTTTATTTAAGTACCAGAAGGCTGAAAATCCATGGCATTGTGTAGTGCACAAATGCATGGCACCCAACCCCTGCCCTCTAAATGGCTGCTGTGGCACAGGCTGAGATGTAAAATTAGGCTCTAAACAGCACCAAAGAAAGTCAGGCAATGCACATAAGCCCTCCAGACCCCTCTAGTTAAATGTCTACAAACTGTTTTACTCAGTCCTTTGCAGAGTTACCCAACTGGTCCAAGAGTTAAGCCAAAGGGGTCATTTGTTGAGCCACCTTCAGCAGGTTACCCAAAAGTTGCCTCTGGTGAGAAGCTCAGTGTAGGGAGGTTCGGTGGACCAAGTTTTTGCAAAACCTGCTCAAACTGCAGCTGTGTTCTTCCCTTTGCTCCTGTAGCTTCAGTAGATCCAGCTTGATTTAATCTCTCATAATTGTGCAGTGTGTTTTTAAGTTCGTCTCCTGTCTCCTACCAGTTAGTGCATCCAGGCACAAGTGATATCAGTACCTCAGATCTTCTCACTCACTATTTCACCATCTTCAGCTCCTAAAATGCTCCAGGTCGCTACCAGGAGATGATTGAGGGTATTCCTGCCTCAAATTCCAGACTGTCTCATGAACAGCCCTTTGCGATCACAAGGAGTGCCCTGGAGCAGCCCCGTGTGCAGGGAAGCCCTGCAGTCACCCTGCAGAGCCATGCACCTCATCCGCCACACTTCTCCTCCGTGACTCTCAGAAGTGGTTCCCATAGGAAGTGATGTGCTGATTTTGGCTTGCAGGAGAAAGTTAAGAGTGAACAACTGTTACGGAGTTGTTTGAATCCCGTTCAAGTTCCATCTCTGTCGTGTTTAGTAACCTCCATAAAATGCTTAACATCTCTGTAAGATTAAATGGGCAGTTACACGTGTTTAGTAACCTCCATAAAATGCTTAACATCTCTGTAAGATTAAATGGGCAGTTACACGTGTTTAGTAACCTCCATAAAATGCTTAACATCTCTGTAAGATTAAATGGGCAGTTACACATGGATCTCTCTGGCTTGCCTAGTACCAGAGTGGTAATCACAGAATCCTAGAAAGGTTTGGGGTGGAACAGACCTTAAAGACCATCTAGTTCCAAGCCCCTCTGCCATGGCCAGGGATGCCATTCACTAGATAGGTTGCCCAGGTCCCCATCCAACCTGACCTTGAACACTTTCAGGGATAGGGCATCCACAACTGTGGAATGCTGAAATTTCAGCCATGAACTGGATTCACCAACAGATAAATGCCCCCAGACTGCAGATGCACGTAGGAACCCATGTGCACGTCTTGGCCTTGGTTAGAGTTTGGTGAAACAATTTTCAAAATCCATTTTCCTGACTCAAGCCAGAAGATTTACCTAGTTCCTTAGAAAAGTCTGCATTGCACAAGGTCAGGTCAGTAAAGAAAGGAATGAGAGGCCAAGAGTACATTTTTCAGCTCCTTACTTTGCACCTACAATGACTTCCACCATCTTCTTAATGCCTGCATCCCACCTGCCCTGACGCTGGAAGAGATATCAAGGAAGCAGTAAGTTTTTCTCTAAGTCCCCCCACTGTTCCCACTAACTGTGCTGCTGGGGTAAGTGGGTCAACACTCTCCTCTCTAACTAACATCTCCATAAAAGCAACTGGTTGTTACAACCATAATGAGCACAGACACCAACTAAAGATGAATCATTTATGTACACTTTAACTTGTCTGGAACTACAGATTATGTCTACAGTGGAAATGTTCATCTTGGAAAAGTTCATCTTAGTAAATATATTCGTTAGCATGATTAGATCAACACCACTACAATATTCAATATTACTTTGCCTCTGGCAGCAGCAAGGACATCTGGGCAAAGCAGTGTTTAATATGGAGCTAGTAAAGGCATGTCAGATAATATCCTTTCCAACACAAGGCACTCTCCCACAACAGACAAGCCATAGCAAAGGAACCAGTTTTGGTGGTCAGTGAATAAATGAAAATCCCTCTGAGGTTATAAATGTGTGGGCTGGGTCAACACCCACCTCAGTAGGAGCCTCTCACAGCAGGGGCAATTCTATGCGATGGCACTGGCATCAGCAGGAGTTCTGCAAACTCCCAGGAAAATTCCACAGAATTGGGCATTGCTGGGGGCTCCAGACTGTCTTGGGAACTTCTGGAGGCTGGTTTCCAGACGAATTAGCAGTGCACGCTCCCTACAAAGGGCTTATTGGACACCAGAGCAGTCTGTGCATGTGCTGCAGCCACGCTCACAAGCACAGCTCTCCTCTCTGTGCATTTCCCCAGGCCTGGGGGCAACTGTCTGCACCCCAGTCCCCATCAGACTGCTTTCCCAAAGGTGATGCCTGTTAAAGGTTTGGTTACAAATTCTGTCTCATTCACTTGAAAAGCACACACTCCCTCTCCAGTGGTTACAGGCACTCTACCCATGCAAGCAGGTAATAGATGAGGTGCAAATGCTCTAGTTTAATATACTACACACTCAGGAATAGTCTCTTGGTCAGAGGGAGCTAACAAACCTTGCTGTGCCCATAAGATGTTTCCTCAAGCTGCTCCTTATGCCCTAGACACACTCAGTGAAAAGCACCTGTTAGGTCCAAATCACGCACACCCACTCTGTAACTCATCTGGGAGATGTAAAAGCTACAGCAGTGCTTTGCTGCAGCAAATAAACTTTTCTTCAGCCATGGCAGAGGCCAGTCAGCACAGCAGCATCAGAGCAGTGCTGGAGAACCAACCTGTGAGAATCACATCCACTTGGGCTTCACCTGGTGAGCTACAGACTGTGGCAAGGCCAACTCAGTCAATGCACAGGCCACCATCAAAGGTCTCTGAAGGTTCCTGTCATCATCTGAACTCCACCCATACGGGCTCACTTACCACACATCGGGATCAAGGCACTACTGGCACTGTACCCATCTGTACTGCAGTCCACGTGCTGGCAGAGGGAATTGTCCTGCACTGACTCTGCCACACCAGAGGATTCTCCAGCCCGTGGAAGCTCTTTCCCTTGGCAGCTTAGCCAGTTTTTCTGGTTTGCTTTGCATTGACGTAGTGGTGAGCAGCTAGCGTGGCTCCTCTGGCTGACTGACTCCTATCCAGCTGCCCAGGAAAACTCTACAGCAGGAGCAGGCATGGAAGTCAGTGTTTCAGAAAGATTCGCCCTGGCTTGAAAAAACCCAGAGATGGTGTTGCAAAGAGCCTGGGCCAACAGCCTGAAAAATCCATGTGGCAGAAGCTACCTCTCCCTCACAGCCAGGAGAAATTTCTAACCAGCATTTCAAATTTTGCTTTATCTGCCAGCCCAGGTGCTTTTATGGATCCCCTAAGCAGAAGATGTGTGCACTGTGAAGATATGCCTGGATCAGTGCTTTTCCTTTCCTTCATTTCAAAGGTGGTAAATGAAACACAGGCAAGACTCAATAAAGGACCAAAGACTCCAAAAGGGCCTGCAGCAGACTAGAGATGGGAGCTCAGGTGAGCACCACTTCAGGATCCCCACCTGAAATCCATCTGTCCTCTGCAGTGGAATGCCCGAGCACACTGCCTAAATACCTACACACAGGATGTGCTACTACAGACCAACATCCCTTTGTAGCCTCAAAAGAAAAGAGAGTTCTCTCCACTCTTTCTGCTTGTAAAAATAAGCAAACCCTGCATTCCTGGCTATTAAAAGACAAGAGTTGGTTAGTTATCTGCATGGATACAGCCCCTGCAGGCAATCATCTGCCTTTGCTCTCGAAGATTAACTCTTGTTTACCCCTGTAAGTCTTTTCCCCCCTGACAGGTATCAAACATTACCAAGAGGCCTAGAGAGTTCTCAAGAGAAATGAGTTCCCAGGTAGCAATGCCAGAAGATGAAGCCCGTTTAATTCATGATCTTTGAAACCCTGGGGCTTCACACAACCCCTCACCTAGCCACACACACACAGAGTATTCCATGAGCCTATTCAATGCACTTGACCAGCAGAAGACTAATCTGCCTCTTAAACAGCCTGCTGGGCTAGGAGTGAACAGCTCAGAGAGGGGGCTGACAAGCCCCAGAGAGGAGGGGCCAGGAGACCACACAGCCTGGGTCAGAGGTGGGAGGGAGGAGGGGGATAAGCTGGGGGTTGGTCCTAAGTGTGCTCTTGGATTGTCCTTGGATGGGCTCTTGGGTTCTCCAACTAGGGGATCCCAGACATTGCTAGAGGAACATTCCTCTCCCTTCAGCTGCTCTCCATGCAAATGGATATTCCAGTTTTACCAACCTGTGCCACTATTGCCATGCCAGGGGCAGGGATTTTCCCTCTCTAACTGGGAACTGAATGGGAGAAAAGAAGCCACACGCTTCAGGGGGACCTTGCAGCCTGAATCTGATAGGCAAAGTGTCCCCAGGAGACATCAGAAAGTGTCCCCCAGCATCAGAAGCAGCAGTCCTATAAGAGAAAAGTCTTCCCAGTCACAAGTTTCAAAATTATTTCTATCTGCATTGCAATGAATTTGCCACTGGCAGGGGTTGAAACTCAGGAGTTAATGTACTGCAGGTTTATGGTAAGCGAACACTTCTGCTGCCATAATTCATGTTAATTGACAGAAGCTGTCTACAGCACTATGAAATAAGCACAGTGTAGCTGCAGAACAGGAATCCCTGTGTGCATCAGAAAACCAACAGCGCCTTTTGCTTCCAAGCACTGCGACTGCTGCTCTTCTTCACATCAAATAAAAACTTTAGTTACGTCCAGATCTGAGGTGACGTGCGAATAGTCAAAGACACATCTGTAACAAACAAATCAAACACAGGAGCTGGGAGAGGAATGTACATGAGGAAGAGCCAACCATTCCCATCCATGCCTCACTTTGATCATAAAACACACGGAACAACCAGTGAGCTCAGGGCAATGGAAATCATCAGGCAATTATCATTTGTGTCACCCATTTTCATCACTTCATTTTGAAACAGGGGCCAACTGGGGCAAACTGGCTTAGCTCCATTGACCTGAGCACAGTCATCCCCCTAAGATTAATCTGATCGGGAAATGCATCTCTTCTGTGAAAAGATCTGCTTTTAATGGCAAAAGGGGATTTACAGTCTTACATATATGTTTAGGAGAAGAGGTTCAGCTTCTCAGTGAGGGAATAGTGAAACCTGTGAGGGGGTCTACCCAAGGATCTTCACCGGGATCGCTGAGCCATGGATAAGTTTGTTAGAAATAGAGGCTTGTGCAGTGGGATTCCACATGTTGTGTACACGGGGACTTCAAGGCAGAAAGCGGAACATTCTGAAAATCTCCATTTTCTAAAAATGTGTCAGCACATCAAAGCACAGCCATCCTGTGAAGACATTTGGGTTTGACAATGTATTTGGGAAAGATTTTCTGGATGTTGGAGGAAACTATATCTGAAAGAAATGCAGTGGTATGGTGTAGGTATTTTTTAAATTAACTTCTTGACCCAAACCCAGTACTGTTAAGAAATTCTGTTTTAGGACACCACACTAAAACAGTTCTATCCTGTTTCTATACAAAATGAAAACTGTCTTGGAAGCTATGAAAGCTGTGACAAACAGAGTTATCTGCTTACATCAGTAGCTGTAGGAGACAGTTAGAAAATCCATCCTAGACCAACGAACCCAGCTAATGCCAGTCAACTCTCACTGCCATTGTAATTAGAGGGGATTTTTTCCCTCATTCCTTTCCCTATTAATATTATTGAACACTAGTAACTTGAAGGAAATACATTGGGAAGCAAGGTCCTCTTTCTAGATTATACACATTGAACAGTTTTTTCCACCAGCGAACACATGGGTACAAAGCATGGCCTTAAGGAAGGTGTGTTCACCAGGTTTCTTGTCTTTTGGCAATGATAAGCGACAGCTAACCCCACCTGGCCCCACCATGCAAAGGATCTATCCATCACCTTCCCTGAAACCTGTGAAAACCCCCATCCCTGGAAGCGTTCAAGGTCAGGTTGGACGGGGCTCTGAGCAACCTGGTCTGGTGAAGGTGTCCCCGCCAATGGCAGGGGGATTGGAACGAGACAAGCTTTAAAGTGCCCTTCAATCCTAATCTTTCTGTGATTCTCTGATTCTGTGACTTCCCATTGGCTGTGTTTCCCTCCCAGCACAGCCTTCCATCTTCAGCACAGCTCCCACCAAAGCAAAGTGCTGCGGAGCTCCAGGCTGGCAAAACAAGGCCTGGGCAGATGTGGGTTGGGGCATGGCATGGATGAGGAGAAGGTAAGAGGAAGTGTTGCTCAATCTGGAGGACTGCACAAAGTTCTACCGGATTTTGCCCTGAAATAAATCTTGCCACAGCCCTGCCTAAATTTTTGGACCCAGGATCCATCTTTATATCTTACATTCCTTACACATCATGAGGAGCAGTGGAAGATCTTGTTATTCATTCCCTAACTTTTGTCAGGACTCTGCCAATCTCCTTCACACTGGGCTGTTCCTTATTCCCAAGAGGGGACCTGGTACAGTCAACATGATCACCTGAGGACGGAGGTGCTGTCAGTGAGCTCACTTCAGGGGGATTCAGCCCAGACAGGACATCATTACCGAGCCTTAATCATCCCTTTCATTAGCAGAGCTGTTCTTCTGGTTGGCTCCTGTGTGACAAGTGAAGTAAACAGTGAACCATGATTCTTTACCCAAAAGGCCTGAAACTCCTGAGCTCAGCCCTGCAGTCATCATTCCCACAGCTCTTCCTTTACTTACACAAGTAGTTCCACATGTGGATGAGGCTGGAGGAATTTTGAGATGAAACCTCAGGTAATCCTGACCTGACCTGGCTCACAAAACTGGAGGAAGGAGCTCAAACCAATTGGCTGGGGAGGCAGTTCACCTTGCCAGAGGTACTTGATGCCAGTTTCTTTGAAAATAAAGAAATAATCTTTCTGATTAAGTTTAAATATTCTTAGATGGGCAAGGAGAAAGGAGTCAAAGCTGAAGACACCATCAGAAAGGAGTAGAAGAGGAAGACAGATGTCAGGACAAATTGTTCTCATTTGGAAGTTCAGCTGAGAGAGGTGTTGAATTGCAGGAGGTTGTAGCTAACAGCCTGGCTTGTGAAGCTTTTTTCTCCCACCCAAGCCCGGATGCTAAGTGAAAGCAAACAGGGCTTTTCACTCATTTTGAACCTGATCCTGCACTATTCAAATCAGCCAGGCTTTGTTGTCAGCCCCACGTTCCCAGGTGGGGAGGGAACACAGCCCACTGTGCAGTGCCTAGTCTGATGGCAGCAAAAAGAACATTTCTGAAACGTGTCAGCTAAAATATTTGAACAAGCAGGTTTTCAAATCCCAGTGTGGACAGAAGGAGCTGCTTTTTAGCAGGTGTTAGCAGGAAAAGATAAAGCTGCTCAGTTGAAAATATGTCATCTTTCATTTGGAAATGTGTCAGTACAAGTGTATTAGCACCTTTGTGCCAAGTTTGGACAAGCCCTGGAGGAGGAGAATGGCTGAACTAACAAGGAGAGGGAAGTGGAACATGCTCTGGAGGCAGCCCAGTGCTGCAGCATGTTGGTTAGGGAAGAGAAAACAACTATACTCTAATGGGAGCATTTTTAAAACCAAGAGTTTTAGGAGAGAAGTTCACAACTGCCAACATTTTTACACCTTCTCCAAGCAAAGTCTGAGGATCCTGTTTGAGGCGGGCCACATGAAGCTCTTTCTGCATTAGGACTCCTGAGGCTGATGCTATTGTGGGAGCTAAACTGGGTTCAGCAGCAGCAGGACCACTCCAGGAGCCCGACCCAGAGAGAGAGAGGAAAGGGTTCACCTCCCTAGAGCTGAAGCTTTTCTTCTGCCAGTCCCTGCTGCTATAGCTGCTTTGGCATCCAAACCAGCATTTTGGATCCTGCACACTCAGAGCAAAACCCAGCCTCGGCATCATCATGTGCCCCCATCAATACCCACGGCAGAACTTCAAGCACAGGGTTTGCTCGGCTGGAATCTCTCCGTGCACAGCGGCTGCACAGTCCCATTCCCTTGGAACTTACCCAGGCAGCTGCTGATACAGCCCCAAAGAGACACAATAAAAAGACAGGGGAAATGTACAAATTCTATGTAACATGGAATCAGGGACTAGTTAATCTGATCCCTAAGGAACTCATATTTCTTTTTGTGAGAGTCTTCCAAGACAACAGCTCTCATACCTTGGGTCCACACTCCCTCTGTGCAGACATGCCCAAATACCGTAGCCAGCTCCTAACCTGCTGCTTGCAACTAGATTTTGTATATTTTGAGTTCTTTGGCACAAGAAGATGGGTATAAACCCACGGCACCAAGACATCTAACAGCAGCAAAGACAGTGAGAATTGGGATGCTCTGATTTCTGTTCTGTTTCTCATGGTTCCACTGCCATCACAACAAATCCAGTGCAACACATCAAGCAGGGGATTATTAAACACATTCTTGAGGTCTGAACAGAGTTACAAGTAATAAATGGCAAAAGTCAAGGCCCTGGTATCCAGGACAGGTATCTAGAACTATATCCCAACCCATAGATTGTAGGAAGAAATATTTAACTCATGTACAGAGTGAGCAGAACTGTGAGAATATTAGTCCCAATGGTCCTCTGATTATCAGCACTGCCCTAATCACTGTCATCACAGCTTTCACTCCAGCCTGTTCCTCCAGCTCTGCGCATTAGCTCACAGCCTCCCAAGCAAAAACATTGCAGCCTTCCCTGCTTTGTTGCATAGCACTGCCAGGCTTCCTGACCCTCCTCTCCATCCTCAATGCCAGGGGTATCGGATCCTGCTGTGCCAACCCCACAATGGCACAGCTGTAATTGTGTTGCCACAATATTGGATTAACAACAGGGTGACTCTGAAGGTCCATCTTGATTTTAATTTCCTATTTGATGAAAAAATAGTTGCTGAAATCAATTACATTTTCATCATATTTAAGAGGGTGATCAAAGTTCTGTTACTGTGCATGCCCAAAGCTACCTCCTCCTTAGATAAAACATGAAAAAACAATTTCCTGCACAAATCCACTTGGGATACACAAGTTCCTCGAGCAGGGAATTCTACCAGCATGAAATGTCAGGGCCGATTGAATGTGGTGTGCCAACACGATGCACAGCAGCCACTGGTAGCTTCACCAAAAACACATCCGGAGGGGGAGCTGAAAGCTCTCAACACCATGGCAGCCACAGCACCTGGCTGAAAAACAGCAAACTGGCATTCAGCTCCTCCCTCAGCGTGAGGGGGCTCAAAGACATTACTCCCATGAGGCTGCCTTTACCACCATCCTGAGGAAAAGTCTAAAGGAGAAACCTCCAGCACAGGAGTCAAGACCTCTTGTCAGCCAAGTGCTAAGTGACTGTCACAAATGAGAGCAGGAAAGGAAGAGCAGCCTGCAGCCTCCTGACTGCAGCACTCAGCTCTGAAGAAAAGGGAAACCAAAATAGTTTTAAAAATTAGCCCTTTGGGAAATACAAGACAGCCTCAATTCTTTACTGCAGTGGTTTTAGTGGAATGACTCAGACACCAAAATCCCCTGAAATATTTTGTAAAGGTGATGCATGGAACAGTTTTCAAAGAGCAGGCAGTGAGTGTACTGGGTGCTTAACCCTTTCCAGCAGTTCTGATTTCCATTTCTTTAAGGAGGAAAAGGTAATTTTCAGAAGAAAATGAAGCCACTTCCAAAGAAAACCCTTCTTCCTGAGACTGTGGAGGGCTGACTTGAACTACCATGTAATGGCAGCAGTGTCACTGCAGAGGCAGAGCACGGTGGCCATGGGGACCAGCAGAGCACGGCCAGGCTGGACATGCCAGCTTTCCTCTGCCCACAACCTACAGCTGGCAATGGGATCCCCTGAAAGCTCTGGACAGGCCATTAGTGACACTGTAAAGGAGAAGAGAAAAAACCCTATGGTTGCCTCTGGGCCAAAATTGCTTTTTCCCCATGTAGGAAAACTTCTCAGGAGTTTTGAAGAAATTGTGTAAGAGGATCATGCCATCAACTTGAGCCCAGGTGAAATACTATGGCAGTGCAAGCTCAGAAATTGATCCAGGCCAACATGCAGGACCTTACAGAAGGAAGATCTGTGCCCGCACATGGGCACCAAGCCATCAATACATTCATGATGGCAGAAGACCCACACCACCTCTCTACCGAGCATGATGAGGTAGTCTGTGTTCCTGCATCAGTCCAGCACATCCAGGCAGCCTGAAACACACGGAATATATTTTCAGTAGAATCAATTCTCAGTAGAAGAGAGACCCTGTTTTCAAGGACCTTTTAGCCTAAATGCACCATACAAAGGGTGAGCTTCACACCCTGATGTGTGGCAGGTCCATGGTGGGAGGCTAAGTCAGTCAGCCCAAACACCAGACCCACCCAGGAGGTCACACTGGTCCTCCAGAAGTCCAGTGACTCAAGCAGATAGCAACAGCTCCTTCCCCCAAGACAAGCAGTTCTTCTGAGCCATGTAGGGACAGATTTGAATAAGTGGGGGAGACCAAAGCCAGAGTGGCTCATCTCTGTGGCTCTGTGTCAAGGCAAAGCAGCTTGTCCACCACCCTGGGACATGAGAAGGGGCAGGCCCTGTTATCACACCCAGCTATCCCAGGTGCGGGATGAGCCTCATAGGGCACAACTGCACAAGTTCTACCTCCCAGATTAAAACTGAGCAAGCCTCTCAGATACTGTGGGCTTGGTCCTCTCCAGTGCCTACGTAATGGAGCCAAAGCAGGTAGATTGAGGGTCTCGTTGCTGACAGGGCAAAGGAAATTTACAGGGGTTGGATGAGAAAATTCATGAGTTGAAGCAAGCATCATCTTTTTCCTTTGCGGTACAGGGGGACTGCAACTCCTGTGAGGGACCACTATTCCATAATTCCACTACAGTACAGAGGACCACTATTCCTAACTGGCAAATATAAGCACTTATGCAATTAAATGAGAGTAATAACAACAGGTATGGCCATTTTAAGGAAACTGAATGAAATATAACTCACCTGCTCTGAATATCAGTTGTTGTTTCCACAGTTTCTTTAATAATGGAGTAATTTGTCAAAGGAAATTAAAGAAATCACATTTCAGAAGATTTTATGGACACTGGATGAAAGAAGACAAAATAAATATTAGATAAATTGTCCTATTAACAGAAGGGAATGGAGGGGTTATTTTTTTCATCCCTACCTTCTGTGTATGCTTAGCCTTTTACCCAGAGAGATTATCTCTCTCTTACCGTGTTAACATTAAGACTGCATACTTCTCTGAAAGATACAATTCAGTGAAACACAAAGTGTTGAGCTTAATACAAAAGTAAATGGGTGAAGTTCTGTGACCTCTGTATTTTATAGATGATCTAATGGGCCCTCCTGGTCCTCCTGGCTGTAACTCCATCAACGAATAACTTTTAAGAAGTGATTTTTATTTTTGGATCCTCTGCAATTCTTTTTCCATCTTTCTTATGAGATAAGAGATTTAAGGAGACCAAGTTGAATTAAAGATCCATATAATAACAAATAAATAAATATGCAGTGGTTTTGCTGACAAATTGAGGGTATCATGGATCAGCAGTTTTATTATAGTCTCAGAGAGAAAAGATCAAAAGAGAGATCAATGCATTAGCTTTTAGTTGGTTTTAGATGGCATGCTAAGGGATTAAGAACTCAAAGGATTTCCCTCCAATCTCAGAGAGTTTCCAGAACATGTAACAGTTTTATGTTGAATTATAATAATTAACTTGAGATAGCGTGTTGACTGGAGAGGAACTTTGCCAAAAATAATTTTGCACATCACTAAATACTGACGTTCGAATTCAGAAGGGAAGCTTGCTTGAGCTCACCCACAAGTTTATACAGGTTCAACCATTAAAAGGGAGGTTGGCCTTTGCAAAAAACAAGAGCTGAAAGTTGTAGCACTTCCCAAATCAGATGGGGAGTAGTCTCAAGAGGATAAAGTATAATGCAGCAGAAGGGATGTTTAAAAACACATGGGATTGTGCTGCTGTATGGATATACATGTCTTCTTAAAAGTCTGATAATTAATTAGCAATAGGATATTTAATCAACGTCTCTATGGTCTTTACAAGATCTTCAGGAAAATGGTAAACATAAATAACAAAAATAAGCCAGGGCTTATTTTTAGTAGGCAACTCATCTCTGATAATGAATAATTGGACATCTGGCAGGAAAAGAAAATACAATCTAAGCCCAAAGTTGAAATTCTACATTCTTATTAAATACCTGCTGTATCCCAGCCAGGTGAAATGGCCCAGCTGCAGAAGTCACTGAGTGATACCACACAACCTGTGTTAGATAGAGAGCAAGGCTGTATTAACAGGAGACTGTTTAAAGGTCACAGGTAGCTGTTTAAATAAAACAGAAAATACCTGTTCCCTGTTGCTACATATCCTAATGAGCAAGCAGAGCAGAGCTCAGATATCTGCACAGGCCAGAACTAAGTAGAATTCAATTTTATTTCAACCCACATTCTCCAAACTCCCAACTGTCAATACTTCCTATCACCCCTGCAGGCAGCCTCACCTCTTTAGAGGAGACGAGGCAGCTGGAGAAAGTCATTTCATTAAAATAAAAAAGACAATAAACCCCACAAGAAACCAAAAAACAGGCATCCAGGCTCCAGCTTGAAGAATTAGACAGTCCAACAATCGCTGGGTCAATCCACATTAAGCTGAACAAAGCGCAGACGGCAACAAGAAGATGAGTTAAATGGCTCGGTGGCTGCTGCCTGTCCCTAATTCTCTGTTGACTTTCGCCAGCGCCTTGTCAGAGGGGGGCTGCAGCATCTGACCCCCCGTTTCCAGGCGCGGGCCGGGAGCTGGGGACACATGCGGCAGCGCTAAATAGGCGGCTCCATCCCCGCGTGCCCCGGCCCTGCCATGGGTGACTGCTCTCCCAAGTCAGCCTATCAGGAATTTATTGCCTCTTCTCCATCACCCGGCAAAGAAACTGTCTCACAGATGTTGGCATTGTAACTCATTCAGTGTCACCGTGGGGTTCTCCGCCATTGTGTCCCCGCACAATGGGGCGGCTTTCAGGGCAGGGCACGGCGGGGCTGCGAAGGTAGCCCGGGGCCGGGGCTGTGCCGATGGCTCTTTGTTGGAGCTCCTCAGCCGAGGGTATCGCCTGCCCTTGCACTCCCCTGCGCTGGAGGCAAGGCCTGGAGAGAAGCTGGCAGGAAGGAAGGATTTTCTGCCTTTTGTGGGCTCTTTCTGTGCTATTTTTGTTCTCCAGGACAGCTTTTGTTGCCCAAGGTAATGATCCTTGGCCCTTATTCATATCTCTGCTTTTGTCCGGGGGCTTTTGTAGGCAATGCACTGGGGGTGAAACCCGCCAGACACGGCACCAGGGCCAGCCCCTGCTATGTATATAGCTATAAATAACTCGCTGTGAGCTATCTGGTATGAAATCATCCTTGTCAGGGCATTGGCAGCAGGTTGTGCAAAAGGTTTCACCAAGACAGAGCAGATGCATCCCAGCTCCGGAAAGCATCCTCAAGAACACACCCCACTGACCCCAGAGGTGACCCCAAGGGTGACGAGCAGCATCCCAAAGGCTGGTCAGGACAAGTGTCTTCACAGGCTGTCCCACAGCCATGTGCTGTTGTCCCCTGGGCTCCTTTGAGTGCAGGCACACTCCTATCTACAGGGAATGAAAAAGGGGTTCCAGGTGTGATATAAACCAAAGCAAAACACTCCCATCAAACTTCTGCCAAAGCTCCTGGGATGATGCTCTCACCCCTTCTGCGTGCTCCTCTTCTGGTGCCTGCAAAAGGATGAGATGGCAGGAAACATGAACATACTCCTCTTTAGGCACACTCATATTAAATATATTAAATAAATATTAAAAAGTAAAAACAGCTTCAGTCCTTAAAAGAAGAGGAGCTTCAAGGCCTTGTCTTTCCCCGCCAGTGCCAGCACTGGTGGCAGCCTCACCACGCTCAAGCCAGGAAGACAAAACACAGGGGACAGCCTCCTCCTCACTGGAGCCTCCCCAGATGCCCAGGGCCAGCGCTGCTCTGACTCCCTATGAAGAACTCTCAGAGCTCTGCCCCAGGCTCCAGGCCTGTGAACAGTTACACAAGTTCTCACATGCATGATGTTAAGCATATTTGTTTTTATTTTTTCAGGTTCAAGGCCTCAGAGTGTAAGCTCCGGAGGGTAGGGAGGCTCTGCTGTTCAGACATCTAAGGCACCACACCCAGCCGTGAGGAGGAGGGATTTTTTTTTTTTAATATATATATTTTATTTTTTTAAATCTCCCATCCATCAGCTCAACAGCAAAAATGGTGCCAAATGAAGTCTTTCCACTCATGCAATTTTTGTGGTCTAAAATTCACCACGTGTTTAACCACGACTCCTTGGCCAGTCCCTGCAGCACCCAGGTTCCCAGGTGGTCCCCCATCCCAGCACCAGCCAAGCCTGCAACTGTTTAGTTTCTAAGCTCAGGGCAGTCAGGCCAGGGTGGATACAGGCCAAATATAATATAGACACACACAGGCCTATATTATATGAAATACACACACATATATTTTATGTATATACATATACATATGTATATAAAAATATATAAACTCACACACAATGTGTGTGTTTAAAATAGAAACCCCCAACCAGAAAATAAAATATTTTACTGCAAAGCAAATGGATTTTTTTAATGCTTAGAGAAACGTGTTAAAATATAACTAGAGTATTAATGAATCCCTGTTCAAATGCCGATGAAATACGGTGCTTCTTACTGACTGCACAAAAAATTTTTACTGTTTATTTATATCACTTCTAATAGGAAAATATCATTTGGAGTGAAATATTATACTTGCTACAGAATGGGCCTAAGTCTTCATGGCCCACCAAGCTGTCCTCAGCAGCAAACCTATGGAACAGAGGGTCTGGAAAACTCGTGGCCTCGCTGAATGCAAGCTTGAAAATCAAAACTGAACTGGAGCACACAGAGTTCATCTTCCTGGTGGGATCCTTTTGTCCTCATAAAGCTGTGGAGCCAGGCAGTTTCCTCTGAGCCTGATCTGGGAAAAAGCCTGCCTCTATACCAGCTCCCTTTTTCAAGCTTTCCCTTCAAATGGGTGCCATCCGCTCCAGAGAACTGCCTGGTGTGCCCTCAGGCAAAGTGATCTCCTTGAGCAAAGTACTGCTCTGGAGGTCCCAAGCTGCTGTCCCCCATGCTTGTGTTGGAAGGGAGGACCACTCTGCTTCACAGACGCCTCTGTTTGCTGGACAGACCCTGGTGGGGGCTTGTAACCCAGCCAGGAACGGGTTCTTGACGCAGGTAGGCTTTGAGATCTCAGACCTTCAAACGAAAGCCACAGATTGTGTGGGCAGCTTTCCCGGATCACTACACCCTGTTATTAGGGCTTTCAGCTGGGAAGCGGAGAGACCTGGACTGTTCCACTGGCAATTTAATTATTTTATACAAATGGGAACATCTTTAAAAGTTTCAGAGTCTGGGAGAGGCTTTGAGAGCTTTGTTTGGACATTTCATTGGGAAAAGCAAGTTCAAGTCCCATCAAGCAGAGGAAATTCACTCATGGGAGACTCCCATGACCCACATGGATGCTTTATTGGTCTGGGCACAGTGAGGAGTGGAGAAAGCACAGTATTGCTGCTTTCTCCAGCTCTTCAACGGACAGAAATTATTAACTCTTCTTGTGCATCAGACCAAGTCCAAGCTTTGGGCCTCCAGCCATAACAAACACCTCTACTCCATGTAGAAGAAACTTCCAAAGGCAATGATAGACACTTCTCTGAGGTGGTGAGTGTGATAAGGGTCCTATTAAGTTTCCCCTGTGGTAAATGAGAGATGGACTTCTCCAGAAGGCAAGTACAACCACTGAAGGAGCGCACTTCCCTCCAGAGGAGTCTGTCTCTTCTTCCTAAAGGAAGAGGGATCCCTGGCCACCAGGGTACTAAGGCAAGGAATATTATCTGGTGCTGAAGCAAAGAATCATCAAATGGTTTTGGTTGGAAGTGGGCAATCTGGACACCAAATCTCTGTGTTTCCTCAGCCCTGTCCCTCATGAAATTCATTAATACCACCCTGCATGATTCCCAGTGCACTGTGTGGATGTTTAGTTTTCCTGCATAAAGATTATTCACACACTGACCCATAACTTTGGTCAGATGAGAGCACTAACATAAGTAAAGGATTGAGCCAAGCTCTTGGAAGCTAATGGGAAAGAAAACAAACTAATATGCTGACACAGCACTTTAATACAGAGTAATCAAGAAAAAGAGCAATGCTAACATGGCTTGAGCAGTACATGAATTATGTAATGCTGACACTGAAATGCCTGAAAAATGGTGGGAGGAATCCCTTTCCCTCAGAGTTCAGAAGATGGTGCCCTGGAATATCTGGGAGCAGCAGCCTGCCAGGACAGGACAGCAGAACCTCTCCAAGTCTGATGAGTAACTAGTTTTCACCAGTTTAACAAAGAAAGCCTTCAGCATGTAGGTACAAGGATGGCACAACCCAAGGAGACAAAAGAAGAAGGCCAACATGAACAGTCAAAACAGGCCAGTCTGTGTCAGTTTGTTATGGTGGATGTACCTGAGATCAGCCAAAGGTGATTTGGACATTCCTTGAGTAATCTTATGCAGCAAACCTAGCTAATGGCTGTGCTCTGGTTTTGTGCAAGTAGTAATTCATGATCACAGCTGCACTGGGCAGAAAAATACATTCAAAATAATTTTGCTCTGTACAAGCTAGTCTAGAACAACAACGTAAATACTGAGCTTCCTCAGGAGAAAAGCTTTCTTAGGCAAAGGTACTGAGCCCAGCTCACACTGATCAGGTTTCCCTACAACCCCAAGAGATCCAAGTTCAGTAACTCAGGATTTTCACCAGCAGCTCTTGCCCAGGACCATCATGCAAACAAGGGTGCAAGGAGAGCAAAGGAGTCCCAGCCATAAGTGACTGGGTGACAGTCCTTCCACCAGCAACCAGAGCAAACACCCACTGTGTTGCTGGAAAGAAGCTCACTCGCTTCAGTGGTCTTTGGATCCTGTCCCAAAGGGAAAAGCAATTTCCATCACAGAAATATGCCTGCCACCAAGCTCATTTGTTGCTCCTTTGTTAAATGTACTATAAAGACTCACATAATAAAGTTCCAGAAATCATCCAGTATCAACAGGTTTCAGCTGGAGTGATTAACCAAAGCCCAGGAACTTGGAGAGCAAGTGTGTTAATGTCTCCTGGCCACTAAATCTTTCTTGCCAAGCAATAAAAGAGCCAGAAAAAGCTAAATAATTAGGAAGTTAGCACAATGACTCCAAATCCCAGAAGGGGTTCACTAATTGTTTACAGAAGATAGACTGCAATGAAGGGATGATTAGAAATATGTCAGCTGCAGGACTTTGATAGCAGCAAATCTGTCTTGGCAGGGGGAGGGATAGACGACAGAGAGGAACAGCAAGAGCAGTCAAAGAGGCGAGGGCAAAGCACCGGCTGCACAGTCTCAGGGATTTTGCAGCCCTGCAAATATCTCCTCTATGGGTCTAAATGTGAGACGGCATCAGACATATGTCTGAAATTTTTAATAATGAGAAACAAATTAAAAAGAATTGGGAACATCGTGGAGCCATGGTGTTGCCTTTCAAGCCAGCTGGGCCCATCCATCCAGCTGACGAAGCAGAGCCTCTCCTCGGGAGCGCTGCACACAGCTGCAGCTGGAGCAAATGCTGGGCAGCAGGGACCCAGGGCAGCTTGTGCCTTTGCAGCCCTGGGAGATGAAGACAAACTTGGGCAGATTCTGGACCTTGTTGGTGCCCTTCGTATTAAAGGGCAGGGGACAAGCTCAGCATTTGGGGTGCTTGATTGGTGCCATCAGTGACTACACAGCAAAGGGAATTTTTACAGTCATTTTCACACATTTATAGAGCTTTGTGCCAGACTGAAGAACAGAACAAGCTGACAGAAGTGGGTAGAGGATGCAGGGCCACTTTACCTGTCCAAAAAGTTAAGGCCAACCAGCACCACTCACATGAGTTCTTCTCCCTGTTGCATCTCAGCAGTCCAGCCATGCCAGGCACCATGTACAGAAGCTCAAGGCATCCATCAGAAGCACAGCCAAGCAAACATACACACCAACATCCCCACGCCAAGAGACTGATAATGTTTTTTCTCTCTCTTTCATGGCTTCCATACCAAATTGGCTCTGTTTCTATGAGATATTTTATCTTTCTGATTTTCAACACTGCAAACCCTGCCCGATTCCATGAAACTCTTTCTGTACACCCTGAGACTCAAAGCTGGTCACAGCAGTAAAGCGTGGGCTCTCAGGAGAGAAAGGAGATAGGGATGAGCCGTATTAAACTCTAACAGGGTGCTTTAATAAGTCCTCTGGGCATGGGTGCATGAAGCTGGTTGCACGTCAGCCTGACTGACCCAGCTGGTGTGCCCCAACGTCCCCCCAGACAAAGCAGTCCCAGGCTCCCCAGTTAAACTGGCCACACAAGTCACTTTGCTCTGCTGTAGCCCCTTCAGACACACAGACCTCATAGCTGGTACTGGGAATTTCTGCCAGTGACTTCAAAGGGGGCAGGATTCAACTCATCATTTGAAGCCCGGCCCCGTTCCCAGTCCTCAGGCAAGCGGAGGAGCCATGAGAACAGCTCAGAAACCTCAGCTGCTTCAAAGCACAGCTGCCTACCTTGGGAATTAAGAAGTGCCCTAAAAAGACACCTCCCCCCTGCACCTGCAAAGCAGTGGAGACTGTGCATTTTGCCTGAGATGAGGCGAATGTCCATGCCCTGTTTGTCAGCTGCACAGTCCTCAGATGTCTGAGTCCTGCTATTTCACATCCCAGCTCTTCCCACTGCGTTCTGCCACGAAAGCCATGCCAGTCCAAAGGCTTTACCTGAAAAAAGGCATAATCCTGCTGAGGATGCATGGCTTGATAGTTCAGCTTCCCTGACAGCAGTGGTGGAAAAACAGCACAGAAATATTTTTGTAACATTATGGCAATCTCCTCTTAATTAATACTTTATTACTCTAATTCAGTCTGCTTTGCTGCTTGTAGGTCATCAGTATGAAGTCACTCTCCCCCAAAGGGGCTCGTAATTCAGATGTTTTCCCACCGTGCAGTGTTCCTTCCCACATCCTGTCCCACCCGAGTGTGAGGTCAAGCAGCGTCCTCATTTCCCTGGGAAGTCCATGGGAGCGTTTTACAAATGAAGTGATATGATACCTAAAAATCCAAATAAAACAGGACGAGGGGCTGTCCCCGAGCCCTGGGCACACAGGAGAAGCTGGACCAGTGAGTGTTGTCCTCATCCCAAGACAATGAGTTTTGGGAACAGCTCCATACTCACATGCCAGGACACCATCTTGGAGAGAGTGAGTTAATGCAGACCAAATCTGTGCCAAGGCCTTTGGTAACACTGAAGCTGTGGGAATGGTCACGGATCAGGGAAAAGACCATGAACTGGCCACTCATGTCCACCAGTGGCCATGGAGCAGTGGGACCTCCCCATGCTGACCTCATGCTGCCAGGTCAGTGCATGACTTGATAGACACAGAGTTTAGAAAAACAAAGGCACCACATTTTCTGAATGAAAAAGGCCCAAAGGGGAATTTTAAAGGAGTCTTGAGACACTTCACGACTCCTTGGAGAAGCTGGTCCAGGATGCCACTGCATGAGGCAGCACATAGCCTTGGGAAATTTCCCTTTTGTCTCTGGGACTCTGCTCCCCATCTACCCAATGGGAAAAACCAGCATGTTCCCTTCTCACAGGGGTTGTTAGAGCTGTACATCAAAGAACACAAGGTGTCCAGGCACTGTGGGGTTGAGCACCCAACCTGAGATGAAAACACAAAGAAAGGCATTTTCAAGCAGAAATAATCTGAGTCAGTTTTGTCATCTCCAACTTCAAAGACACAAGCTTCAGTATTTTGTCTGCTTGGGAAGTGAAAAATCATTCTTCTTGTCCAATGCAGATCCATGCCAACAGCAGACAAAATTTTGGCCTATTGAATTAATTAACACAGTTTTTAATTAAGGTTCCAAATTTCACCCAGCCTGGTTTAGGGCATGTCTACACAGATGGGAGCAGACACACGTGAGCTCCTCTGTCTGCCTTCCAAGCCAGCTTCAGCATCACACTGTGCTTGCATGAGCTATCTGGCTACTTCAGGGGAACTAAAACAGGCTCCTAACAGGCAGGGTGGAATATTTAAGCCCAGCACTGCATGAACGTGGCTTCATGGCTTCTTGGTGAAACTGGCTTGTGCCCAATTGGCTTGGAGAGCAAGAGAGAAGTTCACATCTGTTTGCATCCATCCATGCAGGCATGTCCTTATTTGCCTGTTTTCAAGTTTACTGAATAACTTTTTATTTGCCCACCCACTACTGGAAGTATTTTCATGATATCTTTTAGAAATTGTAGTTTTCTGTTTTATTATTTTCTTGTACTGTACAAAGCCAAATTATTGTGGTGATCACAATAATCAGCAAAAATCAGGAATAGAAATATATATATTTTTAACAGCATTGAACAGCAACAAATTAATTACATTTGTAAAATGTTTTTGTTTCTGATAATCACAAGTGATATTTACAACACAGGTTTTATTTCATATGGGGGTGTATGCAATGATTATTATTTTGTCAGATTCTTCTAAAAATAGTACATTCATTGGTTCTTACTTCAACAAAATACTCAGCCAGAGTAAAATCTATGAGACATGGAGGTATCCATGGAATAGCTGCAGTCACAGGAAAACATATCCTCCCCATTTCATCTGTATTAATGTTCAGTGAAGTTCTGGATAAGCACACATATGAAACACAGCTGAAACTATCTCAGTATTTACTATGATTAGTTTCCAGGTCACAGATTTGTTCAGAGTGAGCCCAGTCACTAGGAAGGAATCCTCTGGACATGGGATAATAGGAAATACACAAAGTGTACAGAGGAAAAACCTTTTCACAGGAACACAAATCATTCAAAATTTTCAGGGACGTAATTTACACTGAACGAAGTAATTTACTCAGGGAAGGAGGAAACTTGCAATAATTCATTTGTAGTGGCTTTCTTTGCATAAACACTGTCCAAGACAAAGCTTATCAGAGGTATTCTTATAGTTGTTGTGTGCAATTGTAGTAGTCCATGGAGTATAAGCTAGTTGGCAGTTATCCTGATATAAAACATCCAAGCAAATTAAGTATATTTAACCATTCACTGTCCACTCTTGGAGTAATGTCAGTGCTTCTTGTGTCTCTCAACCAAAAATTTTTGCTTATGACATAGGTATCTTGCTAATATTGCCAAGAAAAGGCAAAATGAGTGTTCCTACCAAAACAACACAGTCACTAAGGAAAGGAATTATAAGGAGAGGCTTGCAGAATTTGTCTTGCTGGAAGAAAAAAGCCTAAGACCACAAAACACACCTAGGAGCACTACAACTTTCTTCTCAACATCAGCATTTTCGGCCCTTTATTCAAGGCAGCCTCATAAATCCAAACACGGGCATTCCCAGGGGACAGAGCTCTTTTGTGAGCAGTGGGGATCGGGCAGATTTGCCAGTCAAACTGGAATGTTTTGCTGCTGGTGTCAGTGCCAGAGAGCAGCAGCGCGCACAGCGATCGGGAGAGACGTCACCGTTAACCACCAGCCCTTACAAAAACACAAATAGGAATTGCAAGAGAAGATCAAAGCAACCTCCTGCCCGTTACTACTGCTGAAATGAAACAGATGTTTCATAGAATGATAAACAGAACCAGCCCACCAAAACTGTCGTGTTTTATATTCCTCTTGTAGCCTATTTCTCTTGCTGAGTGCCTGTGTTATTAAGCCTACCAAGACCCACCAAAATCAGCAAGAAGCCTGCACAACTGACCCTATGTGAGATGTCCCTCCATTTTCAGATACTGCATGGACATGAGTTAGGAAAGGTTAAGTCCCTGAACATCTGTGTAGGGGCAGGAGGTGTTTGTGCAGCACCAAAATCTGATGCAGTCTCAGACAGACAAGGAAAACGAGATTTGTTCTTCTCTCCTGTTTGCTATGGTCACCACTTCTTGGAGCTTAATCCAAGCTCTTCAGAGCTCACAAAGAAATAAATTAACAAGGCTGAACACTGCAGCTGCCAAAACAAAAGTTTATTCCACAGTCATGAGAATTAAAATTATTTATGAGCTCAGCCAAAATCTCCTCTAAGCAGACAAATTTTCTGATCATCTGTAGAAGAAAATACCCCAGTTATAGAGAGGACTGTAACTAAACAGTTATTCAGGTTTGGCTGAAATAATTTGGCCTGCAGAGTATTGATTCCTTGTTTGTAGTTGATGTGCCTTACAAGACTGAGGGTTTGAAGGGCTGTGGGGAAAGATGAGCAAGAGGGCCTGACACAGTCAAACCAACAAGATGACTGTGGGAACTGTTCTCCACACTGACCAAAGCTTAAGGTAAAGTAATGCCTCTAATTGTTGTGGGGTATCTAGTAGGTCTGATGATTTTCACCTTTCAGGCTCAGACACAGAATGGTGGAATTTGATGCAAGGTGAATGAAGAGACACTTACTTAAACCAACTTCTCCTTTGAGGTGCATATCCAGGTGAAGAAAATCTGGGTTTGCTCATAATTTGTTCCCTGCACCAAAGGATGGTCTGGCCTGTCCTGCCTGCTCAAGGGTCACAGATGCACTGAGGATACCTACAGGGCTGTCAGATGCTTCCTGCTGCATCATCTCTACTACCATGGCCCAAGCAAGGGTGACTGATACAGACACACTCTCAGCTCCTTTACCACATAAAGGGACACGAAAAGAGAAAAGCAGATAAGGTTGTTTCCACAGCACTCCCACAAGCTTTTGCAAGAACATGCTATAAATAACAGTTAGTTTGGATTAGCTCTTCAAAAGACCTTTGTAAGATGCTCGTTCTTTGCACATCAGTAAAGAGTGGCAAGAGGGGGATTATTTTGATGTTGAACTTCTCTTTGAGCTTGGTGTTTGTCCCCTGTGAGCACCTGAGTATGGTGGGAGCTGTACCAGGTTCTGCAGGTTTTCCCACCTGATAGGTAGGTGAGAAGGTATTTGTTGTCAGCTGTCACCCAACCAACAATTGCTTTTCCTTGCTGCCTCTCTGAAAGCCACATCTGTGCCTTGTCTCCTGCAGGCTCTTGCAGCAACATCTCTGACAGGCTTCAGTTATTACACTGTAGAAACAATTCCATCCCTTCTGGAACTGAATATGGCTCCACATTCACTGTGAAGCTCTACACAAATATTCCACCAGGATTAATTCCACTAGCAAATACCTGCTTGCAATTTGTTGTCTGCTGTCAGGCTAGAAAGTTTTCCATGGTTTAGTCAGGAAAGTCTTGTCCTTCCATCTATGGACTCTATCCTTTGTGAACAACCCTGTCCTATCCCGTCCAGGCAGTTCTCTCCAGATGAGGCAAGACATACAATACTCACAACTGGAACACTCACGGGTTTTTTATGCTCCACAGTTGCCAAAATAAACTCTCCATGAGATAGAGTCAAAAAAATTACTAACAGAGTGAGTTATGCTCTGATTGCTGCATTCCTCTTGGCTTTCCCTGGGGCTTGCTTGCTGCACAGCCCTTCGAGGAAGGGTTCTGCATGCTGGGTTTGTTTGTGTACCCTTTTCAGGATTTAACTCTAGCAACACCTTAAGGCAGCTCATGAATGAATGAGTGGATTAATGAATACAAAATATGAGCAAACAATGCGTGCTCAGTACAGCTCCTGACTTCCTTTATCCCACACTTGCTGGGGCAGGGGTTTGTATTTATGACCCACTAGGCTCACGCTGCATGAAAGCACCCACCTTCCTATAGGCTATGAATTCCTCACTATCTCATTTTACTGAGCCTTTCCTTGCTTCACTTTGCCTGCACTGAAAGGAAAACCAAAACCTCTCCCATGATCATGATGTTCTCTTTCCTTCATCTTCCTACCAGGGTGAGTCCCCTCAGCCCCCTCTCCAAGGCGTGTGGCCAGCACCCCAAGCTGTGGGCTATATGAGGCCATGCCACTCATCCTACTCACAACATTTTCTGTCTTTAGTCTCCACCTCATTCCTTTCCCTCACCTCTATTTGTTGTCCCAACTGATGAAACAGAGAGCAAAGCTTTTCCTCGCCTACAACCCTTTCCTGCTTAAAGCAGAGTCTGAAAACACTTTTCATGACCTGCACTAACCAGACCTTCTCAGGTCATCATATTCAGCGTTTCCATTCCTGTGGCTTTAGTCACTTTTCCAACAGTTGTTTTACCTCTTTACAGATATGGAGACCTTACTGACTGGTTCATTCATTCCCTGACCAGTTTTATGGGGTTTTTTTAATGCTGCAGTGCAGTTTCGGCTACACTTTTCCTCTCTGGGGTGACATGGTGAAGGGCCCACACAGCCTCACTGCTGTTGGCATTTCACTCTTCTGGGAACTTCCAGCAATACAGGGGCTTTCTGGAGAGCAAACTTTATTTCAGTGTCTTGAAAGGTCCTCACATGCAGAGACGTCCCAGGTGTTTCTCTCTTCCACAGACCTAATGTCCTGTGCTGGACAAATCCCACGACCCCAGATTCATTATATTGTATGGACACCTCCTACTAAACACATGATTCAAAGCCAAAGGATTGAAGCCATATAACCATCACTCCCCTGCCCCTTCAGCAACTTCAGTACAGGTTTAGGGTTTACAAGGGCAATACCCTAACATCAAGCAAATAGTAAAATCTACTTTGTGCTGGGCAAGAGTGGACTGTTGCCACACGGATGTGACTGTCACTCCCTTGTCATGGCAAGGTGACCTCCTCAGCACTCTGGAACGCACCTATATCACACCATCCTTCCACAAACAACTGCAAGGATCCAACTGGAAGAGCATCTGCTTCCTGCTGCCCTTCTGCTTTGCTGCCATGTCTCCATGCTGTGCCCGGGCTGCAGGCACAAGGTGCCACCTGGGGCAAGTGGCTGAAACAGAACTTGGAAACTGGGACTCTCAACCACAGATCCCTTGGGAATACTCATGTCGGGCACTTCTCAGTACTTCTGCCTTCAAGAAAGTTACTTCTGATGTCTTTCACAATGAAAATTTGCATCTCTACATCAGCTGACCACATTCCCTCCCTTCCATTTTTGCTTCCAGCTATTTATTTGCCCCAAATAACTTCCATGGCTGGTAGGGGAAAAGCAGGCCAGCTGTGAAAGGCAAATCTCCCGCAGCTCACTGAGAGCTGGGTGCAGCTCTGTTAGCACTGCCAGGAGCTCTTTTCTACAGCCTGTGCATGTACCCTGCCCAGGGTTTGCCAATTTATCAATTAAAAACTGTGTTCTACAGAAAGCATTGGTCTTGCAGCTGGGATGAGGTGCTGTGTCCAGCCCAGGCAAGTGCCCTGCTGTCCCACACAGCCCAGCTGCCCTAACACTGGACACTTGCTGAAGTAGAGAAGGAGATTGCTCAGTCTAAGAATGAAATTGCAGCTCACCTGTCTCCAGTACTCACTTGGAGGTACAAATCCTCCTTTCCCCATGAATTTGCCTTGAGCAGAGTGTTGCCTGCCTTAATGGGGAAAAGCTTTTTTGCCTTTAACTGTTCATGAAAACAATTCTTGTCTTCTGAAGTATTAGGATAGTTGTAACCTCCCAGAGTGACATTTTAGCATTCCATTAAACACATTTATGGGTTATTTTTAGGAATGGATGGTACAACCTGTATAAAACTTTAAATTAGATGAATATCAGTTTTCAGAGTGGAAAGGGGACAAGTCTCTGAGCATATTACAAGCCAGAAAAACACTCCCAAATTAAATGGAAAGACATTGGAATGTGCAAGTCCTTGGGAATATCCTTGATATTCAGTCACCACAGCATAGATATGAATTGGAACCAAGATCTGTTTCACCTAATCTACAAAGATCAATCAAATGAACTCCTGCAATAGTTCTGGGCTTTGAATGTGAGATAATTAGAACCAAAGGAAGAATTTTATTCCTCAAAACTCATTTCCTTCTGCCAACAGAGCTTCTAAGCCCAGGAGTAGGGTTGTACCTGCAGTGTCACTGGCTTTGGTAATAGCAATTGGGTTAAGAATCATTTCTTGAGCAAACAGCAAGAAATTTGAGCTGATAAAATGTTTCTACTTATGAAAAAAGTACTTTCAGCAACAGCAAAAGAAGCTCTGAAGATCAAAACAGTAGTTTGGGAGCATGATCTGTGCTGAAGCAACTTTTTGAGTTGTGTGAGGATTTTAAGATTGGCAAGACTGAGCTAAATGAGGTACATGACTGCACGGAGAGGCAAATCACACTCGTTCCGATGGGCACAGGGAATGGGAACAACCCTGAGGTGCTGAAACCCCTGAAATAGCCACTGGCAGAGGACGGAACACAGTTTATAGGCCTGCATTTTTAGCCATTAAATAGAAACAGGGTAGTAGCCTGACTGCTCTATCTGATCTGATAATTAGGCTGTGATATCTGCTAGTGGACCTGATTTCAAGAGGGGAAAATATATCCCAAGCTTCCAGTGGTAGCTTTTTACAGTCTGGGATCCAAGTGGGTCCCCCTTAGCAAGGCATCTCCCTACAAACCAGGCACTGAGCTAGAGTGTTCCCACCAAGCACAGTCCCTACAAACCAGGCACTGAGCTAGAGTGTTCCCACCAAGCACGTTTAACCAGGGTGCAGGGACTGTATAAAAGGAAAATTGGAAACTTAACCAAGGCAAACAAAATGAATGGCAGATAGCAAATAAAAACAAATACGAAGGTCTAATTTTACGTATCACTGGAAAATTCCACCAGCTCAAATGTCAAGATCTGTATATAAATGCAATATAAGCAAAAAGGGGCTCATTTTCCAACCTGTTCTCACTGTTTTTACCCTCACCATTGGAACATCTTAGAGTGGATTTAAGACAGACATAAATCTGTTTTATTATAGCAGAATAGTGACATTAACTTTATATTAATGCACACACGCCCCACAGTGACTTGCTGAACCTCAGAGAGGAGATGAGTTAATGCCAGTTCTGCTGCACCCAGGGACACAGGATGTTATCTGACCTTTTGCACCACGTGAACCAAATTCACCAGCCACAGAAGAGGTCATAGAAATAGTCTGATTTAGAAGAGACTTTTAAAGATCATCTCCCACCCCAGTGATCAAATTCCCTTCTGTGTCTCTTTTTCCTTACTGACATGCTACTGGTAGTTACAAAGCAAACTTTTGGGTTGAACTGACAGAAATGATCTTTACCAGGGGCACAGGGCTGCCAGACCTCTCTGGAGCACCACAGACCAGCTCCAGTCTGAGACGCATCCAAAGGAGAAGGAGCACAGGGAAACTGAGTGAGAATTTCCTGGGGTTAATCCTTCTAATATAAATTATAATAATAATAATTTTAAAAATCCTGAGCAATTGACAAAATTCTGAAACCAGAGTTTTGGCTGATGAAACTTGCTAGCTTTGCAGACCTGAAAAAAAAATAATAAGAGAAAGCATACAAAAAAATCATAAGGCCAAAAAGAACAGCAATGGCTCATGTGAAATCAGGCACATTTGGCCCACATTTCAATGTGTAAAACCAGCTGCATCTGCTCTGTCAACATTCATTGCAGGAATTATAAGAAGTAATAACAGGAGAAAGGTGTCCTACCTCTCCTTAGATGCAGAGATTATTTAACAATATTTAGCTTAAATAACTTTACACATATTTGTGTGATTTTTTTTCCCAGTTGGAAAACAAGACCAGAAAATTTCATCCCAAAAGCTGAAAATTGTAACAAACTGTTAACCAAGTTAGAATGGAAACCGTTATACAAGTTTATGTTAATTTACAGCTACTATTCCCTTAGGCCTAGTAGAATGCCAAGCTCTAGTCTCTTATCAGTCTTTCCCCAGGACAAGAGGTTCCTGTGGTTCCTCATACTAAGATATCATGCAAAAGTGATCCTGTGAATTTTGGTTCAATTTTGAAACTCTGTGTCTTCAACTCCTCTTTCCATACTGTGGTTTAGAAGCACAAGAGCAATCAGACTGACATTACATAACAGTTGTCTTTCCCTGAATCCATGAGCCTTGAATAAACGTGTAGGCACGCCAAGGCATGGTGTGAGGAGCTGCATACAGAGAGGAAAACTCCACAGCCAGAAGCACATGGCATATTACAGATCAATTATATATTTTGTATTAACATTCTAGTAGCTCGATCTCAAAACAAAAGCCACAACGAGGGGAGAAGGAGCAGATTAAACCTACCCAAGGTGCCATGTTCACGGAGAAGAGCAAATCCTGGCTCATCACAGCCTTACTGGTGCACTCCCAAAGGCTTACCCATGCCACCTTTCCCTGAGGGAATTTTCCCGTGCACATCTGCTGGACTCCTCTTCCCTTGCCCAGAGGGCTGTGGTCCCACTTGTCACTGGCACCAGCAGGAGCACTTTACACCTCTGAAATGAAGGTAATTTGCTCCAGGTGGAGGGTGTAGCAGGGTTGCTCAGGCCCCAGCCCCCCTCTCAGCACTCTGCCCATCACCTAGCATATGACGGAGGCAAAAATGCTCCACATTCACCTTCTTGAAGGTATTTTTCCCCACCAGGTGTTTCTAATCTCTTTCTTTCCTCACCATGCACTTTAATGTGCATACATTTGTGTTTATGAAAAATGAATCAAAGCCCTCAGAGCATCTTTGTGACCTCTTCTGGATTCACTCCAACAGCTCCATGTCCTTCTTATGTTGGGCGACCCACAGCTGGATCCCACCTGAGGTCCAGCTGGGAACTCAGCAGAGCAGAGCAGAGGGGCAGAACCAAATTGGGCTGCATGTTGTATTTGTGGACTTGCAAACACCATTTCATAGGAATTGTGGAAGGTGAGAGCCTGGCAGAGGACAAACCCAGTCACAGTGTTCCCCATTTAATCCAGTGGCTCCTGGTGTTGGGGGCACAAAAAGCGATGCTTCACCCCAAACACATCACGGCCCCCAGGAACCTCAGACCTCTGGGACCCCAGCAGGGCACGGGGACCATCCTGCCCTGCAGCCCAGGGAGGTAACACAAGACAAATGCCACGTAATCACAGCAACCCTGGGCATTTGTCCCGATTCACTCACATGAAGTGACCGGGCTGCACTTGCTGCAGTTCCCCACAGCGGCAGAGGATTTGCTGCACACCCGGGTCTGAGCTTCTTAATGAAAGAGTGACCCCAAGGCCAGCCTGGGAACAGCACTGCCTGTTGGTCTTTGATTTGTACACAACCCACTGCCATGTGGCACGAGGGAGGGGAATGGGTCCCAGGGGCTGCCTGACTCCATGAGAAAGATCTGCCCTGCTGAGGACTGCTGGGGACAGGGCTGGGGTACTCTCCCTCTTCCTGCTGGGGTACTCTCCGTCTTCCTATTTTTGGGGTTTTTTTCTAGTTGTTTTTTTATTTTTAATTTGATATCACCAGAGAAGATCACATAAATAATCTCCAATTTTCATCCAAATTTCTACCAAATTTCAAACAGGAGGCATCCTGTCTCCCTCTCACACAAATCTCTACCATTCCATTTAATTATTACAATTTTTTCTTCCGCAAAATATACAATAAGGCAAAAAATTTATAGAAAGAGGAGGTTTTTCTTAGGAGACCAATGCTGTGTCATTTCCTAGATTGCACTCCTTTCTTTCTCTCCTATTTCAGAGAAAGCCACTTTCTTATCCCTGTTGCTGCCAACCTCCTACTTACAAGAGAATGAATCCAAAATAAACTCATTAATTGCAGTGAAGATACACTGGAATTATTTCAATATAACTCCAAGTATAAATTTTCCCCAATACTCCTTAACCGCTGCACAGATTCCTGCTATCCACTCAGATTTCAATTCCAGCCTGTGTCCAGCACTCCTTGTAACCCAATTAATGCCACAAAACCTCAGTTATACTAGAATTTAAAGCAGAAACAGAGGGATTGCACTGTCTTTTCTCGGTCAATAGTTGGTATTCACCTGAAAGAAGGTGTAAGGCTTTTCTTTCTTTTTTAATTTTAGTTGAAAAAGAGGCATTTATGATTTCATTAAAAAAACCAAACCAAACCAAACCAACCAACCAAACGAAACTCCAAAACAAACCAATAAAAAAGATTCTCCATAACAGCTCTATTTCCTCACTCATGGCAGTGTGACATGGGGAGATGCAGGCAACTGGACCAGGCTGATATCAGGATGGTGGAAGAAATATTATCCTTTGGAGGTATAAGTTCTGCATTTCTGTACCCTCGTTTTGAAAGCATAGCTAGAAAATGGAAACACTTCTATAATAATCATATTCCCAACTAGGAGGATTTTGATTAAAGGATTTAATTTGTTGGTTTTAACCTTTATCATGAAAAGATATTAAAAAAAAATCAAAGGTAACAATCCTGTTGACTATTCAATCCAATATATACAATTTATACCATTTTGACATTTCCTGTAAGAATAGTCAGACATGTGATTCATTCCTGTGTTGGCACGGGGCTCTGAAGCCCTCATTTAGTTCCCTTGTGTAAAAGATTAGGTGCTGAAATTTGTCTTACTTTTTATTTATGAGTACAATGCACAGCAAAGCACACAGGATACCAGCAACGGCTGCATTTCAGCCACATGTGATCCCTAGGGAAATTGGGATTGCTTAGAAGGACGTGTACCAACACACAGAGAGGATTTTTTCTTCCTAATTACCCGCCTGCACGCGGGAAGGCAGGGTGTGTATATCAGTATATCTCTGAAGTTTGGAGGAGAGGTAATACCCTGGATTAAAACTGTTACAGACACGTTATTTCTTGCCATACAACGTGGAAATATCAAAGTTCACACCCTGTTATTTTGGAAGATCAAACCAAGCGGATGGCAGAACCTGTCTGGCTAAAAAGAGCACCAGATTGGGACACAATGCTCCCTACAATGAAACATTTGAATTGCTTTTTTACCCCCAATTTTTAATTCTTCCAGATTATGTCTAGGTAATACCCCAAAAACTCCCAGAAATTGCCAGGACACTGCACCATGGTGAGGATGAGGAAGGTGGAAACATCCCTCTGAACAAGTGGTGGGTGCTTTGGGACATGCCGCCAGAGCTCATTCCCAGATGGTCCATTTCCAGCCCTGCTCCTCCCAAATCCCACCCAAAGCCTGGGAACAGCTGAGCATCGCACACAACAGTTCTGCATTGCACTGGTAACCTTTCCGCAGTGTTAGAGAATTTAATTTCCTCCTGGAAGCTCTTCTTCCCCCAGGAAGTCCATTGGATCAGGACAAGAGAGCAGTGAACAAGAGCAGTCAGTGGTCTGTTGCCTCAAAATCCGTAAGCTTATGTCAGTGGGTCCTTGGTGTACTAAAAGGTCGTCCCCAACAGACTGTGGAGCCTGATCTGAACTCCACAGTGTGCCCCCAGAGCCACTGTTAGTCGTCTTGTTTTGCATTCATCATGGTGGCACACATGATGAACAGATAAATGCTCAGCTTTGGCTGGTTCAGCCATCACCTGTGTCCATTCTCCACCACTTTTCCTCACAGCTGAGGGGGAAGGTTAACTTCAGTCCATAACACATGGTTGTGCAGGGAACTCCACATCCACGGAAGCGCTGGGTGTGGTGGTGGAAACTCTCTGAAGCTCTCCTGAGGCACAGTCTCCCCATCCCGTTGTGACACGTCGCTCAAATATCTAAGGGCTTAGGCTGAGTGGGACGTCCAAATGTGAACACTAGTCCTGATCCCTGTTTGAGACCATATTCCTGCCCCAGCCTGCTCTCATGATCTTGCCTGCTTTGCAGGAACACTGTTTCCTGCAACAATAATCCATTTGCCAAGGAAGGCCCTCCAGTGATGTCTGGGGTAAAGCTGTGGGATGGAGTTGCTCCAATGTGTCCAATCTTCCCAGGAAATGAAGAGACACCTTTATCCTTTTTTTCAGTCTAGAGCTTTGGTAGGGTTCTCTTCTCCTCCTCCTTCCCTTCCCAACCCACTGAACCTTTGCTAGCAGGGCAGGTCATGCTGCCACGTCCCTTTTGTCTTCAGAGGTGTAGCTGCTCTCGGGGCTTCTTCATGTCCTCCACAGAGTTGGATGTCTTTGAGGTGTTGGATAAACTGCTGTATCTACTGTGGGAAAGAGAGATGGCAGAGCTCAGCTCAGGGATGGGAGTGGGAGTCAGAGGGAGGCTTGTTGGCTCTTTTGGATGGCCAGTGTCACCAATCAAACTGAGCAGGAGGATAAGGCATTTGCCTTACTGGATCTGCACCACCAGAATGGAGTTTTGTGGGTGATTCTGAGTTCAGGGCAAGGGTGAATGAAATCAAGTGTTGGCCATGGCTTGATCTGCATCCCCTGCATCCCCTGCCTTAGTCTGCCTGGCTCCCACTCCTGCCAGGCAAGGACCATGCTCCACATCCTCAGAAGAGACAGGTTTTCCTGCTGTTCCCTCCCTGTTCACCATGCCCAGGAGGGCCCAAGTGAAAATAAAGGTGTCTGTTGGGTCTGTGGCTCCCTGCTCCCTTTGGGCAGCTGAGAGGCATTACTGCTCCTCTCTCTGGGCACGGAGAGTGCTCTGGCTTGGCTTTACCCTGCCCAGCTGTCTGCGGCTGTCATACTCCGACACATCCCACTCTGCTTGTAGCCGCATGTTGGTGGACTGGAAAACCTTGTGGATGGCCACCTTGATGGTCCACAGCTTCCTGGTTTTCTTGGAAGTCCTGTTCTAGATGTCAGCCCAGAGAGCCTCCTGGACGGAGAGGACACATGCAGCATGGGGACATGCACCAGCAAAGATGCTGCTTCAGCACTGGAGACCCTGGCTTGGAGACCCTAACTTCCATATTCATCTGCCTGGCTAGGAAAAACCTGTCCTTGCCCAGTGTCCTGCTGGAGGTGGTTCGGTTTGGTGTGATGATGGGAGCAGATCCGCTGCTCCTTGCCCCAGGAACCTCCCCATCTCTTTGTCAGCTCCCACAGTCCTCACTGTGGCGCATTCTCCCTGCAGGTCCCATTCATGCTACCCTCAGCAGGGTTGCTGATACCCTGTCAGCAGCACATGCCACTGCCACTCTCCCAGACCAGGTGTTTCCAGCTTTGCCTGACAGCAAACCTGCTCCAGACTGGTCTGCTATTCTTCCTGCTGCAACCCCCTGGAGGGAGATTAAGAATCTCCTTCAATCACAAAGACTGTTACTGGACCTTCATGAACTGAAGGATGAGCCATCAGCCAGTCTTGACAGAGTCAGGCCTTGGAGATCTTCCCCTGCCCACCCCACAACTCCTTACCCAGAGGGGGATGTCACTTTGAGCCTGGTCAAAACGTAGCTGGAGCTGCACCAGCTGACATTTGTACTGAAGCATCTCAGTGTCTTTCTCTGCTCTGTACTGTTCCAGGAGCACCTTGTCTTGCTCAGTCAGTTCCTTGTGCCCCTGTTGTGACTGCAGAAGGTTCTTGTGTGTCCTCACCAGCAACTTGTACTGTGAAGTGAGTTCTGGAATGTCCTCAAACTGCAGCACAGGGTACCTGGTGTTAGCAACCCCCTGCCCTCCCCTCACCAGTTGCAGGTCTTGTGCCATTTGGCACTCTGCCCTCATCAGGGCCAACTGAAAGTTCTTCCCACCCTCCCCAGCCCCAGGTGTTCTGGGATTCTGCGATTCTCGGAGAGACTACTGCCCCAGTTGGTTCCTGAGCACTGCTACGTTCCCTGTGTGATGACGTCCCGCTCTGCCACACCCAGAGCTGTCACTGCCATAAGAAAGGGGAGATATTGCACCCCTTTCCCAGATGAGCACTGCTCTGAAAAAACACAAAGCACAACTGCAGCTTCCTGAGCCAGTTCCCCAGGACTTGGGAACTGGGGTGGCTGGAATATGAGCAAGGCATGGAGTGATGCCCCAGAATCCTTGAGAGAGGGCACAGCTTTTTTGACAACTGCCTGGGTCCCATTCCTAAGCAGCTTTTCACTTCTCCCACACCATCAGTGTGACCTGAAACAGTGACACAAAGGGGTCCCAATTCCCCTCAGCCTTGATCTTTTCCCCCTTCTCATGGTTTTTGTATGTTTTTTTCAAGCTTTCACTTCTTGTTCTGGTTCTCCTAATCTAACTCTGCTCCCTGTAGCTCACCTTGGTTGCAGGGAACTTTTTTCCAACCCATCTGAGGACTCTGGGTTTGAGCAAGTATCCAGTGTCCTGGACTTGCGTTATCTCCTCTAGTTTTAACACCTATGTAAGGCCCTCCCCAAGGCCATGATCTGTTCTGCTCACATCCAAACTCACCTGTGAGATCCTTACCACATCCTCCAGGTATTTCTTGAAGACAGAGTATTTCTGCACATTTTTGCAGAGTTTCCAGTGCTTTTTTCTGAGGGATTCCAGTTCTGTCTTGGCTCTCAAAAGCTCACTATCCTTTTTCATCTTCTCCTCTCTCTCTTTGCTGTTTATCTTCAGAGCTTGGATTCGTAGTTCTTCAGATTCCTGGTGGTTTACCCCACCAGCACACACGCACATACAGAGAGAGGGGAAGGAAGGCAAGGGAAGAGGGACCTGGATCACTTAACAGCCCTGGAAGGACATACCTTCAGAGAGGAGAGACCGGAACTGGAGCACTCCTGGGAACATTTCCCTGCCCCGTTTCCCAGGGCCATCCCTCTTGTATTGACCCTTTGGTCTTGGAGACAGGCATGTGGGATGGCACTCTGATTATCAGACCTGCTTGTATCTACCCCTGGAAGACAGCTGGGTGTCAGCAGTGGGGGCAAGGCTGAGACCCTTCCTGGGGGACATTTGGGGTCCTTGGAGATCACACTGGTACAGGGTACCCAAGCCCTATCAGGGCTTTCCATATCTGTGGTATAAAACCCCGTGCCCTGCCACTCCTGTTCCTCACAGCTCCTGGGGCTGTGGAGACAGAGGAAGTCTTCAGAAATATCACACGGACTTGCTAAAGATCACACATCAAGGTGATGTGAAGGACAACCTGTAGCTCTAGCCAGAGTGTGGGCAACTGATAGCAATGGTGGCATCGAGAAATTTAGACCAGTGTCAGGTTTTCTTAATGCTGGGGTTTTTTTAATTTAAAAATCTACAGACCTTCTCTTTCCCCCCACAAAGAGCTGTTGTGCCTCTCAAACCCTTGCAAGCAACCAGCAAAATGAAGAGGCACTGAAGAGACACAGGACATGACTGAGCTGCTGGTGTGGAGCCCATGCTGTGTTGTGGTCAGAGAGGCCACTGGAGCAGGGTGGCCCATGCCACCACTGGCTTTGCAAACTTCCCTAAACCATCAGCTTATCAGTTTGCTGATCACATCTGTCCCGTGGGTACCAGAGCCACACACTTTTCCCTGAGCTAAAGAAACTGCCCTGGGCAGCATCCCAGGACACTTCAAAGGACACTTTGCAATTTAAGGAAAAAAATCATTGCTTGTTAAAAGCAAGCAAGCAGCGTCCCACAAGGTGCCCACAGAGCCTCACCTTTACTATTTTATTGCCTTCCTAATAATTTTGTTTGCTCTGAATAAATAAGAGCTCCCCTGACAAGTGGAAAGGTGCCCGGATGGAGTGAGGGGGTTGGTCAAAGGACCAGTTGGCCCCTCTAAGCCCTGGTTATCTCCTCCAGGCCCTCCAGCATCTCACTGAGAAACTTCTCCAGTTGGGGCACAGTCTGCTCTGCCAGGGGCTGCAGGAAAAGCTGTTTACTTGCAGGTGGAGGCATGTCAGGAAAACTCCCAGGCAAGGCATTAAGCAATGAACTACAAGCAAATTAGAGTGCAAAGTGCCCACCAGCTGCAGCAGGAGCAGTGTCAAGGAGCCAGCTAATATCCTGTATCTGCTGTGAGTTGCAGCAACCCCAGCTCCTCCTCTGCCTTCCTCCTCCCACATCTTACACCTCCATGTGGCTTGGATTTGGAAATCTGAGAAGTATGATTTTTGTCTTGTTTTGCTCGGGTGTGTTATCACAGGGCTCTGGGAGTACTAGGATGCAAACGACGACCAGTTCCCCTGCCCTGACCCAATGTGGCTGGCAGGCAGTGTGACAACACCACCTGCAGCAGTGCTCACTATCACAACCTCTTCTTGCAGCCAAAATCTCAGCACTGGCAGAGATGATGGATGGAATTCAAAGTCCCATGTGTCAGACGCACGGTCAAACAGCACCTGTGTGCACCACGCCGCGGAGGAACAGGCATGGGGACAGGCTGAGTGGCCACAGCTCTGCTTTTCCCACAAGCCCATCCCCGTGCTGGGCCCTCCCAGGAGCACCAGACTGAAATGGGGCAATCCAGGGGCTGCTCTAGTCTGGGCTCAGTTCTACAGAGCAGGTCGAGCCAGATTCGGTTGTTTCTGCTGTCTCTTCTCCACACCTTTGTTAGGAGGCACATGGACACTCCAAGGGCAGGGAGGAGCTCATGGAGGTAGAGACTTGCTCTTGACCCTACTTGGAGCTGAAAGCCAGAACGAAAAACTCTGGAGGTCCCTTCCAGCAGGTCCTCTAAATTATCCTACAATTCTGTTAACTCCCCCTTAGTCTTCCACCCCACACTGCCACCCTCGGCAGGAAAAGCCCACCCAGGTGAGGACAGGGGCACTTGGCAGCCCTCTTCCCCACAGCCTGGGCACATGAGGTGGAGCTTTCATCTCAGCCCCTGGTGCTTCCCAAGTCTCATGAATTTTTATCAAACACTAATGGTTTCATTCCTTCTCACTTATGTAGAAACACTGCCATGAGTTTGAGCTTTTTTTTCTTGGGGGGGGGGCAGGGTTGTTTTCTTTTTAACTTTATAACAACTTTAATTTTACAAGTTTATAAATCAACTCTTCTTCCTTGCTCTGCCCCACACTCCTGTCAGGGTGTGGCTATAACCAAATGAGACCATTGAATGAAAATTAACCTTTTTCTTTTTTTTTTCTTCAAAAATTGCTCATGTCTCCTCACGGCCTCAAATATTTCATGCAGGTTGTGCCATGTATTTCACAAGCTAAGCCAAGCAAAACACCACCTTCCATATACATGGCAAAAAAATGTTTTTCAGGCTCAAAGCATTTCTGTCTTTGGCAGAATCTTTTCTCAAAGCATACCAAAGAAAAAGTATGGAAATTAAATACAAAGAGTGGTTAAAATAATATTTTGGGTAGAGATGAGCCCAAACCAAACCTCAGATTAGAAAGCCAGATACCCCCCTAGATACCATGCCTAAAATGAGGAGGTTTATTGTGATACTTGGAGAACAACTGGAAAGCATTGCAGGTCTCCCACCAAGTTTAATTTCTTAATCGAACTTATAGAAGATTTAACCCCTACCAGTCCTCACAGCTGAGACAGATCCTATTGTATTTATATCATAGATTATATTTACTCAGACTGGCCCAGCGTGGATTAGATGGGGGGTGGACAGAGAGGATCCACAAGGCAAAGGGGCTCTGCTGAACCTGGGCAGAGGACCCAAAACTTCCCTGGATTTCAGAGTGGTTATATCTGCTCCTTGGATCCAGCCCATCACTGACGTGGGCACAAACTGTGCTGTAATTTGGGGTTTCAGACCCAGCATTTAGGACTAGATCCAAAACTCAAATGGAAGAAATTTGGGAAAGAGGCTTTTAAGAGTTTAATTTGAAACAGAAAACCCAAGAAACTATTTTTGCCCTGGTTTTTAATTGAACCACTTCTTTTAATCCTCTAGTATGCCTGGGCTCTTCAGGCATCCAGCAGCAATGTCTCAGTATTAAACAGGACACTTTACGTTATAGGAATGGTGAATGGCTGACAAGCACAGCTCTGCTGTTCTGGGGAAGTGAACAAAGAGCATTTACAGCTCCATGTGTGCACTCAGCAGCAGCCAAAAGGAATGATGGCTTTAAGGAAAGCCTATCTTAACAGCATATTTCAAGAGGATAATTGCACATACTAATTTATAAATACTCTCAGAATCTGATAATGCAAGTCTTAGAGGCATCTTTCCTTTCTGTATCCCAGCAGAGAGTCCATGTATGTGACTGTAAACTAGGACAGTTCAATAAAGTGTATTTTACTCTCTAGTTTAATATTTTTATAAATCCTAAAATAACCTTAAAAATATTTGTCCTAGTACTTGACAGGATTTGGGCTTGTTTTTCTATCAATTTAGTGGTTGTAACACAGGTCTCAAAATAGAGGGGGAGGGAGAGTGCTGTTTTGCTCCAGAAGCTGAGTGTATACCCAGCACGTCAGCCTGCACCAGCCCTTGCACAAAGCACCTGCCATCATGAGCCAAAACCATCCCAGCTCCCGGCCAGACAAGGATGGACGTGCCCTGGGCTCTGGGCATTGCTCTGTTCCATCTCGTGCTGTGCCACGGCTGCTGCTGTCTGCCATCCACAGCACAGATCCTCCCCCAACTTCAAGCAGCCAGTCAGCCACACCTCTTCCTCCACCCTAAAAAAAGGACAAGACTTGGATAAATAGCTGAAAATTCAGTGAATCACTTGCTACTGGGCAAAATGAAACGTATCAGGCATAAAGGGTCTACACTGCAGGAGAAACAACTCATCAAAAATCCTTTTTTTCATGAGAAGGATCATGTGTTTTTAATGTTTCAGGTTGTTGACTCCTTGCCCATCACACCTTGACAACTGTTGGTCTGCAAGGCTCATGTCCCAGCTTTAATGCATGCAAGTCTCCCAGCACAATCCCAGTTCTGCCCCAGCAGTGGTGCCAGCACTTCCCTGCTCCCCTCACCAGATCCTTGCTGCCACCGATGCACAGGGACAGACTCTTGTGTGGATGTTACAGGCCTGCGTGCAAAGAGATTTCAGTTTCCTGACAGGCATCTGTGAGAAAGCAAGGCTTTCTCAAGGATGCTGCAGGAAAACAATCTAAAAGTATTGTAAACTATGGTCTTGTTATGAGACCAAAGACGAACACATGAGGTAAGAGTTGCTAGGGCCAACCAATCCCTCCGGAGGGTGGCTGGTCAGTGAACCAATGACCTTGTGTTAGTCCAGCGTGCTAAGGTATATAAGCACCTTTGTAAATACAATAAAGAGGTCGGTTTGCATCTACATACGGCCGTCCGTGTCGTTAGTGTCAAGGCTCGCTAGCGACACTCTTGTCCCTCTCAGCCTTCCCAAGCAGTTTTGGGAACCACAGGCAGCCGGGCTCAAAAGCAAACTCTGAAAGGTAGTTTTGTAGCAGAGAATGTTCCTGGACTCCATCAGCAACATCTTCAGACTCGGCCACCTTTCAAAGAGACAAACTCCATGAACACTGCTCCCATATACACACATGCACACACAAAAACAGTTATTAGCTTAATAGGGTGAGTATCAAAATGCAACAATAAATTATCTGACATCTTTATTGCTTAGAATGACAGATTCAAACAAAGCTAACTCTTTAATTATGTTTATATAATGTAATTTGGCATAAGTCATAAAGCACCCCTTTGGCAATGCCAGGTTAAATATTTTACATTTGCTTGGGCAGCACATTACAAGACTGGAAGCAGTACTTCTGCCCGATGCTCCGGAGCAGTGACTGCAGTAGTGTGGATGGGAACAAGGGCACAGAGGCTCTGCCCCCCAGAACTGCCCCAGGATCAGGGGACCCCAGCCCCGCATCTCACTCTGCAGAGCTCCCCTTCCCGCCCTTGCACCCAGGAGGACGGCACCACTGGCATTTGCCAAGACCAAAACAAAAGGCCCAGCTGATGCCAAGGGTACAGCAGTGCCTCTGTTATTGCTTTTGGGATTTCCTGGGCCGCTCACCCTTCTGCCCACTACAGCTTCTGCGACTCCTCCTTTTGTGTATAACGAGGGAAGGGAAGGGGGAGGGAGGTGTCCCACTTTTATGCCACAAACATTTTGGCTAATGGTCCTTGAGGAAGTTCATACCTGGGATTTCAGAGAGAGGATGAAGCACCATGAGCTGCTCTGAAACAGGGCAGGGAAGAGAGAGCAGTCTCAATGTCCAGATTCTTCACTGTTGAACTAGAAATGCTTGTGATTCTTGTTGCCCATTTCAAAGGGAAGACAGTAAACATAGCCCTCACTCCCTGAACTGGTCCCATGAAGCCACCTCTCCACTGCCAGCACACCAGGTAAGTAGGTGGAGATGAAGTTAGAACAAAACCCCACGAGACCCAGGATAGCCATTCTGCTGGCCAGAGACTGGTTGCTCTTCCCAAGGGATTTTCCATGAGTCACCACCACCACGCCCGGAGCCTCAGTTCACACTCAGCCCTCTGAGACCATGACCATGACCATGACCACCTACTCCAACATATCTAAATTCACTGCTGCCAAGGACCAGGCTTGTCCAGCCTAACCACGTGGGTCTTCCAAAGAGGTTTCTCTGACTTGGTTCTGTGGCTACAGGGTAGCACAAGATTGGTATTTATAAGCAAACATACCACAGCAGAATCTAGCCAGTGCAGGCAGAATGTGCTTGCCCATGGTAGATATTTGATTGTTTGTATTATCCATTTTTTAACATTTTTCTATTAACTTTCCTCCTGCCTATATACTTCAATGGGCTTGTTACTTAGTACCAGTAGGAGACTGAGGCATCAGTTCCACATTTCAAAACACTCTAAAATTTGACAGAGTGCAATTTGTGCAGGAGGCAGACCTTTGCATCCCACATACAGATGATTCCTGGGCTGCACATCAGTGCTACACAAGGCTTCTCCCACACCACAAGAAGTCAGGCAGGAGACATCCTGCCTTGGTTGCCCACGAGCCCACCCTCCACAGCCCCACACTCCAGCGTAGCCCATTAACCACATCCATGCAGCAGAGCTGCTTTTTTGGATGGCATGTGCACCTCTTACTTTTGTCTTACCAATAGCTTGGAGCTGGGAGGGTTTTGCTTCCCCTTTCCCAAGTCTGCCTGTCTGATCCTTGTGTGCCAGATGTGACCCACATGGTACCACTTGGCCTCTGCCTTCAACCACACATCTTGCTCCCACGGCCTTGGAGTTAAGATGAAAACTGGAGCTTCATGTTATTGCCTCTTTAGGTAAAGGTACAGACCAGGAAAAACAACAGTCTTAAGTGCTTTCTTATAGAAAGTCCACTGACTCCTTCAAAACTCCAGAAATGCAAGAAATTGGGAGGGAAACATTTTAGCAGCCTCCATCCCAATCTCATATAGTGCTGAAACTTCTAAATGTAAAAGCAATAAGGTCACATCTTGTACAAGTGGACCAAAATGCTTTTGTTTAGGTTTGGATTTCTTTTTTTTTTTATTGTTTGTTTATTGTTCATTTGGGGGTTTTTTGGAGGGGTTTTGGTGGGTTTTTTTGCCTTGCCATCTATGCAATGAGAGATTTTATCAACCACGGCAGGATCTGCATTTTTCTGAAGCTATCATCAGTACATCAAAAACAGGCACTGCACTGCTGGGGGAGATGGGCAAAACCACAGCCCACATGAAAGTGTGCAAGTGTTCAGTCCTGCAAAAAGCTGTCTGCAACCAGTGGGATGGAAAGCTGCAGTCACAGTCTGCTGGAGCACCCAGCATAACCTCAGTGTAGCCCCACTGCTTTGCTTTAGTTCAGATTGTTTCACACACACACATTTTGTTCAGCATACTCTTTGCATAATGTAAAGTAGGTAGCAGTTTGAATTGCTCACTGTGAACATCAATTTGGATGCTGCAAGAGGTACCTAAATCTCTCTTCACTGTCATAATAAAGTGATGGCTGTGGAGGCTTCAGTGGTGAACAAGGATATAGGACAGACAACAGGAACTTGGACTTCTTCAGTAACATCTGGAGCCAAATGGTGCAGACTTAACATCAAAATTTAAAAAAACCAAAACTTAAAAATAATTCAAGTGGTCAACAAAACAATGCATAATGTACAATTCAGAGCAGAACTTTGACTAATGTAAAGACACGAGACCTTAGGAGCACTAAGCAGAGCAGCAGTTTACAAATTCTGAAGTATGTCATGCTTGCATTAAAGTGTTTTAATTACAGAATTAATAAATCTATCCAGACAAAATTTCCTTGGGTTCTTCAAAGAGAGCCTTGACTGTTTTGCCAAAGCACTTTCCCTTTTTGCCTTCATATAAATTACGGTGAGCAAAAAAATAAGTCAATTAAGAGAGAATAGCCATTATGAAATACTTCCCTTTGCATAAGCACACAGGCTTGCAAATCTCATTGAAATTCTGTCGAGTTGCATTGCCCACACAACTTGCAATCTTAGCTAAAGCCACACAAAAGGCTTCCCTCCCTATTGTTTACAGGAGCGTTTTGGGAACGGGGCATATATTGCTACGCAGAGAGGGAAATAGAGACAGGAGTGAAATGTAGTTTGTTGAGCTAATAAAACAGCAAGCCTTCCATTTGTTTCCTTAGTCCTGTAGAGCCATTGCTGTTGAAGACTTGCATGCTCTGCTGTTCACAGAGCTGGTGACAAGCATTTTCACTGCAGCCTGCTAAAGCTGGTGGGCTGGTCTAGTTTTAACTCTGATAAGGTTTCCCAGCCACTATTAATGGCAGTGGCTTAATTCTTTATTTAAGAGGTTGATATATAGCAACAAAGGGACAGAAAGCCCTAAAAAGACCTTCTGTACTGCCAACCTATCTAGCTAAACTCCTCTAGAGACTACAGCGACCCCAGAAAAACATGAAATTCATCTAAATTCAGGGGGTTCTGAAGTTTGCGAGGAGTTTGGCCAAAAGCAACCTGATTATTTTCATATTCTTTTACATAAAGTTACCAGTACTGCCTAATTACATGAGTAATAAGAGACAACAAAGTCTCCTCACATACTCAGAACACCCTTTCATGCAGCAAGGAACAGTATATATAAAGTAATTAAGACGGACATCAATGAAAGCAAGAAGGGGCATGAGCTCAGAGAATCTGCCAAACCACTGGGGCTTCTGGCAGAACATCCTGAATGTCTGTGATCTCCTTATTCAATTATGGGCATCAAACTTCTCAGGGCAGACACCCCATGCAGGTCAGCAGTTACACAAGACCATGGGACGGCAGCTGCCTCCCACTGCCCTCACAGGTGAACTTCTCACTTCATCTTCAAGGCACCAGTGGCAGAGAAACTGAAAACAGATGAGATAAATTCTGTGCCAAAGCTCAGGAAAAAAGGTATCAGAGATTCCCATCCTCATGTCACAGAAATTGGGGTTGCTCCAGCTCCATCCCTCCATCTCTAGAGAGGCTACAGACCATTTCTGAAGACACAGGCATTTACAGATAGGGAGAAAAGCCCAAGTGTGTAACAATTCATTGTATCCCCATACTCCAAATATTCAGACGAATTGAGTGAGGAAAAATCCAACTTTCCTTGGTTAGTAACCTTAGATCATCATGGCTGTAGCAGCTTAATGCTGCCCCATCCATGTGCAGTGCCAATATCAAGCCTTTTCGCTACTCTAACATCTACTGAAAGCAAAGAACCACCTTCTGCTCAGCAGAGAGGAGTGAGAGTCAGCTCCAAACTGCTTTTCTTGCTTCTTGGGAATCCTAATTTACCCCTTCACTACTGAAGAGGAAAGAGGAAAGGGATAAAGAGTTCAGTCTAGATCCTCAGCTGATTTCAATAGGACAGCAATAATTTACAAGAGGGGATAATGCCACCAACAGGTGAACTCAGGCTTTTCCTGATTTTCACCAGGGATAAAATTCACCATCAGCAGGCTACCTCCTCCAGAACCAGGTGTCTTCAGTGTAGTTCACTTCTGAACCTCACATTTACACCAGGACAAGGCGTGTTCCTCTGCAAAACCACATATTTACGTGGTTGTGTACCAGGGGATTAGGTAAAGCACCCTGAAGGATTTTAAGACAAGAACTGAGGAAAGAAGTTCTCCTTTCCACAAAAGGAAGATCCTTTCTATAGGAGGAGGTCTTTGAGCACAGCCTCAAGTAAGTGGAAAGTGTGTCAAAGCCTGCAATTGAGTTGGTGGAGGTCACTGGAGGAAACTGGGCAATTTCTTTGGTCTGTGCAACCCCTTTCCTAAGCACTCACACACCACCAGGGCCTTCCAATGCAGCCTCAGCAGAAAGACCTCCCATGGAGCAGTACTCAGAGCTGAGTGTTTGAACCAAGTGTCTTTTTTTGTTTAGTCCTCGACTCAGAGCTAAACCTCCCCTGCCCTTCTCTGATCTCTCCTCACTAATTCCCACAGTGTGCCCAGCTGCTCTGGCCCAGGGCAGTCTCGGGTGGGTGGTCACTCCCTGACTGAGGCAGTGGTTTGCTCCCATGCCTGCAGCCCCAGCAGCTCTCTGGCTATCAGGAAATTTGCAAAGCAGGGTGATGAATTGTAGGAATTCTCCAGGGAAAGCACTTCTGGCACACACACGCTTACGCAGCTGGAATTAAAGTCAGGTTTTATTTCCCTCTCTGGGTCAAGCAGAGTAAATCGTCACTTGCCTGGTAAGCAATCACAGAGCCAGGGCCAGCTGCCTCCCCAGCACTGAGCCCTAAGGACAGAGGTATATACCCACAGGAGTGAAAGATCTTTCACTCGCAGTGTGTTTTAGCCTGTCCCTTCTTCCCCCACCCCTGCATGTTTTCTGCTTATAACAATTAATTGCTTCATCGCTGAAGGCAGCGTTTAATCCTGCAAGCATAAATTCTCACGTACAGTGATGTGATCAGTGAGGCTTGTGGGATTAAGTCCTTGGGTCCACCAAAAATTTTCACAGGAGTGTAATTATAATCAGACATGCAGCTACACGAGTGTTTCAAGAGAAGCACATGTGCAATTGCTTGTGATTTGTTGGTTTTTAAAAATCAGAAAAATTGTTCAGGATCAAGTCAATGTGAGCTGCCTGGGCAGACGTGCACAGAACAAAACAGTTTAATCACTTTTAGGGATTCTCCTCTTGATCCTTTACCTAATGCTTCCTCAGACCCCAACACTTTTCTGAAGAAGTGACTTTCCTCCAGCAGGCTTTGCCTGGCACCTTTCCTCACCTCAGCCCCTCCTGCCACCCTCTGCATTAGTCCCAAACTTGAAGTTTCAGCCAAAGATGCTAAAATGTTTACCTGCACATCTCACTATTTTTTCCTTGCATCCTAAAGGGCAAGTAAGCATAAACATGAAGTTAAGGTTTTATTTATGGCAGCTTGTTCAACTGAGACAACCCATCAACCCAAAAATTGGAAAGTAGAGACCTTCATGTTATCTCCAAGATGACCTGCCAGGGACAGTGGCTCCTGTGGCTCAAGAAACTGCTTCTCGTCCTGTCCTGAGGGCTTACATCTCCCACACTTTGTTCAGATATGTTGTGATCCCTCTGCAGCTCTGGTGAATCCCCAACCTGAGGCAGCTCACTGCTAACTACAAGGCACAGCCCAAACAAAAGGCAGTCATGGCAGGAGGGAATGTACAAGAGGAATTCCCACCAGCAAACTGCAGCTTTTCATGCCAAGACCAATAAAGACAATTCATGAAAGATGTGTTCCTCAAAGCAGATCCCTCTGCAGAACCTGTTCAGCCAGGCACTGTCCCTTGCTGCCCCTTGCATCCCCAGCAGCCGCTCCTGACCCGCTCCCCAGCTCTGCCCCAAATCAACCTCCACGTTAAACCTCCCACATCACTGTCACAACTCCTGCACCTACAAGAATCTGGCAATGCCAGCCCATGCTGTGCCTGGCCCGGGGCCTGATGCTCAAACAACCTCCCCTATGCTTTTGATCCACATTTGCAGCTTCTTTAGAGCCTTTCACTTTAAGGGCTTCTCCGCAGAAGCAAACTGTCCTGACTACACCCCTCAGGGCTGCGGGGTTTGGAGCAGAGCTTCTCCAGGTGAACCCACTTGCAATTACTGACTGGTTGATACATTTCAGCTGGGTAGGCCCCCACCCTCTCTGCTGCTGAGCTGCAGCCCTGCTGAACAGTTCCTGAGACTTGTGGCTATTGCTGTGGTCTTTTCTCCAGCGTCACAGCAGGAATCAGATCCTTGGAGTTACTCTATGGGCTATGGGTAAAATCTTTAAATCAGACAAGGAGAAACTAAGTTGGATGTAATAGCAAGCAATTTGCTTAATGAAACAGAGTGCCAAAGTGGGAAATATTCACTCCCCTTACTAGAAGCATAATGCTAATTAAAGCAAGGGTAATGAAAGAGGAAAACATATATTTAATGTTTCTTCATCAGTCTGAAAATTAGACTTACTGTTTAGATGCTTTTAGAAATATTTGCTCCCTTCAGACCATGCTGGGCTTTCAATGAAAATGGACTGAGATAATCAGTATTTAAACTTCTACATAGAAAGTTTAATTCCAAACCCACAAAAACAGCCTTAAATATTACCTCTCCAGTTATGCACTGCATATGCATTTTGCTTTCTTAAAAAAGGAATTATTTATTTCCGGAGCAGCAACTGCTTGCACAGCTGATTCTATCGAGAATTTATGCCTGGTCCAGCAGAGGGAAGGAGCCTGGAATTAACCTCTTGCTCTCTGCTACTGGTAATTACGTTTGCCACAGAGCACCAGGAGAAGAGAATCCAGGCAAGGCCCTGCCATCAGCAGCAATGGCATAAATCAAGATGTGACAGCATGAAGGGACAAATAAATCACCAGGAGAGAGGTGACATGGGGAAGGATAAGAGCTATGAGCAACACAAGCACATGAGTTCGTGGCCAACGCCAACCGTGCAGGAGCTGCTTTGGTTGGCACCAGTTGAACATCTGGAGTTGAGCTGGGTTTGTGGTACAACCTGTGCTTTGAGGACAGGAAAAATGAGACACAGAGAAGGTAAGTTTGAATTTTCCAATTTTGAGTTTTCCACCTTTGAGGGAGCGCGACACCCTCACTTTGTAGAGGGTCTTGTCTAAGCAAGGTTCCCATGGAGAGTTAGTACCAGGGCTAGAGACAGCTCAAAGGCATCCTAGATCTTCCTCTTCTGACATTGGCATGGGGAATTTATTTCATGCTTTACTATTCAAATACATGAGAAGCACTTCTACAGGAAAAAATTATTTTTGAACTTCTGCTGTTCTTTTTGAAGAGAAAAAGAAATCTGTGTTAAGATGCATTACAAATATTAATAAGAAAATGTCCTAAGAGAAACTGCTTCTTGAAAAGTAACATAGAGAAGGAGTCTGCCATCTTAAAACTAAACATTGGAGGTGGGAAAATAAAGAGGAAATATGCTTTCTTTTTTTGGTGGGTTTTTTTTTTTCTGGTTTGTTGGTTTGGTTTGATTTTTGGGGGGACTGTTTTGCTTTGTTTAGAGGACGAGAGAATTAGCAGCAGAGAGGGATTTGGCTGTCGAGGGTATCTCACAGCAGTAGGTGGCAAAGGGGCCTCAGCGCTCCCACGTGACATTTTGGTGAGATGTTGTGGTTGAAAGGAAAGCGAAACAAATGTAGCTGCTTCCCAGAAATAATCTCCCAAGGTTTTATATTTAACCTCTTTCCCTGCGTACTGTGACATGAACTACATGGAGAAAATCCTGAGGCCAGCACAGCGGCCCGTGCTGGTGCCAAAGCGCGTAACCACGTCCCGGCCGCGCTCCGCAGAAGCGTCTCGTTTCCTACAGCATCTGGAGCAGGCTCTGGCTTTAGCCATGTCCTCGTTGCCGCCAAGCCACAATGGAAACACCCACACTGGGCTGCAGGTTTCTCCAGCAGGGAGGGCACAAGCACAAAGCTGGGATGTTTTAGCAGGAAGGGGCAAAGGCCAGGCAGTTTGGGAAGAGAAATCGCTTCTTTGCTGGAAAAAGTGAACATACACAAATTACCTTGCTCAGCTCCTCTCCTCTTATCCCAGTGAGGCAATTAACTGGATGGTTTTTATACCACCAAGATGTTTGTTTCTGGTTTGGTTTCTTGTCAAGAACTTGAAGACCAGGACACACTTAAATGTGGTGAACAGCAAATACCGATGACCATTAAAAGGATGGAAGCCACATAAAACAGGGGAAGAAGAAACATGGAAAAGACTGAGTGAAGAGGAACCATTAAACACCTGGAGGACAACAGGACCAGGGTCCATTAAGAGGCCACCAGGGAGGCAACATCATGTAAAACAATTAAAAAAAAAAAAAAAAGCTTTTTGGGCAGGGTTCTCACTTCAGTTTGTGTCACACAGCACCTTTAAGGTCAACAACTTGCAAAGTCCTAAACAGCATCCAGTGATTTTGTCAGTATAAGATCTTGGGAAGATTTTGTTAATGAAGAATGGGAGGAGAGGGTGTTTTTATTATTACTTTTTCATGTAACTACTTTAAAGAACAGAAGTCCCCCTGGAAGCTAATAGCAGCTAAGAACATTAGAGCCAAAATCACAAGCTACTTCAGAAAACTACTTGTGAGGGGCTTACATACTTGCACAGTGAATAACACACCAACCATTAATTATGGATAAAGGGGCAAGCAGAGGTAAAGAAATCTGCCGTACTGACCTGCTGCCCTAGTCCAGGAAAACATTTCTTACGCTCCCTCCAACTTGCATTTGATTTTGTGGAATCAAAATCCTCCCAGACTTCAGCTTTCTATGGCCTTCCCCCTGGTTCTTTCAGACAGAATTACAAAATGATGGGGTTAATGGAGTGCAGAGCAGCTGCAATCTATTTGGATTTCACTGAAGGACTCAATCCTGTCTCCTGAAATCTTATGCTCCAAATTAATTCAAGTTGGCTTGGGCAGGAAAACACTGTCATGCTGAGTGAAGGCTGCCTGAGACGACTGTAAACTTGGGGCAGTGACAGGCAGGGATACTCTCACGGCAGCACCTCGGGGCTGAAGGCTCTCCACTGCACTTCAACCTCATCAGACATCCAGGAAAAGAAAAGGGGAGTCCGAGGAGCACGGACAAAAAGTCCCGGCTGCAGTTAAAATAATTGGGCAGAGGTCAAGGGAGTTAAGAAACGATGTTAAAGCGAGGCAACTTCTCTGTGGGAAGGGAGGGGGAGGAGGGTCGCATACCTGTGCAGTGATAGAAATGCTCATAACGTGTAACAGAGGGGAAAAATCCTGGAGACAGCAGTGCTCATATCCTCGCAGCCACACAGCTGTCTGTGGAGCCAGAGGCTGCGTGGGCCAGGTGTGTTCCCACCCATGCTGCAGCAGGGATTCACACCTTGCTGACACAGGGACTTGACCAGAACAGCTATTGCAGAGTAACCCTTGCACAGTCACCGTTCTGGAACAGATCCCTGCTCAGACTGTTTTCCACAGTAACAGTCATTTTAGGGTGGAATAATTACTGCTCTCTTCCAGAGCGAAATAATTACTCTGGAATACACTCTCTCCATAGGGTTGAGAGGAGCAGCAGTTTCAGAGCAGCTCTTGTAAAATAGAACATTCTGGACAATTTTGCCTGGTAGACAAGCTCCAAAACTGAAATACTCTTGATCCATGGGCAGAAAATCCATGTGGTCACAAGGAGAAGTAGTTTCACAGCTGATGCAACCAGGATTCTGCTGCTTTATTGGTGCCAAAATCTGCTGACCCATCCCACTTCTCCTGAAATCTAGGGGGATTTTGGTGCTTTGAAAGAAGAGGATTTGATTGTGGCCAGTTGCATGGTTTTCAAGGGAAAAAAAGGCTTTTTATATGTTCTTATATGTTTTTACGTGTTCTTCACACACAGTTTCTAAACTCTCCAGCAGAAAATACAACAACTTCCCAGATGTGTCCTTCCCACTGTTTTCCAGGCCACGTACAACAATCTCATCTTTGGACTTTGTGGTATTTCAGTTGTACGGGATCCCATGGGAGGCTCTTCATCCCCCTCCTCCCTGTCTTTTAGGAAAAAACCACTGCTACTCTGGAGGAGCTGGTACCTTTTCCTGATCCTGATTTGAAATATTCATCCAATGCAGTGATGGGCATTTCCCAAAGCACCCAGGTGACTGAGGAAGTCGATGGTACAAAGGGCTTCAAAAGTGGTTTGGTCATTCAGCTCTTGATGTTCTTCCAGTAATTTGGATTTTGCACCCAAATCTCACAAAACCAAACGAACTCTCAGCTCCGTCACCTCCCTGGATTGAGCTGTGTGTCCAGGGAGGAGTTTTGGTCACCTGGTACAGGTGACTGCTCCCATCGCTACTTCAAAGACAGGGCTGAAATCTGACTGGATTCACTGCAGAAGTGATTCCAGGTTATCCTTCCAAATCCAGAAGCCTCCTACCCATTTCTGCCCATAGCAAGGTTAGAAATTTGGATGAGGTGGAGCCGGGATGCAGGGCAGGGTGGACCACCCCCTCACACAGCAGAGCAGGGATCCTTCACAGCCAAGTTCCCTGTGCTGCAGGTTGCCCTGTCTCAACCCTGGTACCCACAGCATTCAGCCCTCAATACACAGACATTTCCAAGGTGGAAATAAAGCAGCCTTAAAAAAAATCCTGATTTTGAGTTTAATACAGACTCCATAACCAGCCAGTCACTGGGGATGTGAGATTCAGCCTTCATCTCTCCCTGCCTAACATGAAGCAGATATCTTCTATTAATGAACCATTTCCTAATTAGTAACCACTTCATTTCTCTTCCATCAGTTTTCTTCTCTAGTTCAGGCACAGAGAGGGCAGGCTGTGTAAATAAGTCAGTTCCCACAGAAATGTGTTGCACATAGAGCAATTCAAAGGCACTGAGGTAGGAGGTGAGCAGGACAGCACCTCTTATGAGACGGGACACTTAATAGGGATGTGGGACATGTCATTTGCCCCTTTGCATGTCTTCTGACTTGTCAAGTTGCCTTAGCCTCTATATTTTGGACTTAAATCCTTGCTCATGCCTTGTCTGTTAACATCATAAACACCGAACAAGGGGCACGTCTGTTATTTCAGTGTTTAGCAGAAATGGACTGTGATATTTTCTACCACCTGGAAGACTGTAATGGGCAAAGCTTTACAGCAGTTTCTTCTTACTTGGTTGTAACAGAGCAGAGCTGAGCATTATTAAGCCAAAGCCAAATTTCCATGCCCAACACAAACTCAGAAAATCTGAATGGACTTTGAAAGAAAACTAGCAAAGCCAGACTTTGTGCTCTAAGCCACGAGGACATGCATGTTACGCTGGTGTGGCATAAAGCACCAGGAGTTCTGTTAGCATGGTTTTATCACTAAACCCAGAATTGCACGCCTCCTTGGTCCAGGTTTGCAAAACTACAAAAGCAACAGGCACCGAGGCCACACGCCATTGTCCCATCACCTGCAGGACACCGTGCAGGGAATCATGGCAGTAAGGAGACAGTGCACAGGAGATCCTGACAGCGACACATGAGGGACTTGGGCAGCACAGTGACTGAGCACCACGTCAGTGTCTCAGGCACAGAGCAGCATTACTGCTAGAAGCTGGATGGGCTGTGCTCCCAGGGAACTCCAACATTTGTCCCAAAAGCTCTCTGTTCATCCTGCATCACTGAGCTGACACGGATACAACCCTGTGACTGGATCTAGGTGGTAAATATTCCACTCAGGGTCCAGAGATGAAAAATTATTCATGGTAAACATCCCATTTTCCTGGTGGGGGTTGCAGTACACCTGGGACAACACTCAAAGCGACAGGCTGCAGTCCCTGATCTGTTTCCAGCACAGGAACCTCATCCCTTTGCTCCTCAGATGTTCGATGGGAGTGGAGAGCACCCAGCAGCTGGGACACACTGCTGGGGACCCCTGAACTTGGGACCTCTGAATTCCAGTCCAAAATGTTACATCCCAGTGCAATCAACAGAGATTTTCCTCTGGACTCTGCATTAAAAAAATACAGTGATGCTTATTCATTATTTATAGGAAAGGGATGACATTTAAATTCTGTCTGGGTCCCAGCCATCACATTGCATCTTTCTAGTAGTTTCCCAATAGAAACAGATTCCTGTTCTGGCTGCCTGACTCTCCTTTGCCCTTTCCCCCTGATACTGAGGGATCTTAAAATCTAAGAAAGCTGTAGCCATGCTAATTTTGTAATACACTGGAACTCTCCTTTTGCATCGTCCTAAGGGGGACTTACTCTAATGTGGTTCTTGGAAATAATTTCTTCCCTCATAAAACACCCTAAATTGTAAACTTTTCAAGGAACTCCTTACATTAAGGCATTTTAAAGTTTTATTTTAGTAATCATCATAATAAACAGCTCCAGTTTTACACAGCTTCTGGTTCCCAAGGATCCCAGAGTGCTTTCAGCCACTGCACACCAGCTACAGACAGGGATTAATCCATTTCCCTGTGAAAAGGAAGCTGTTCCCAGGGCTCCAGCTGGTCATGCCGAGCAGGGCTGTGTGAGAGAGGCTCCGATGCGAGGGAAGAGCAGCACCTCTGCAGCTCAGCTGGTACAGGAGTCCTCTTGCAATGCTCGAGCCTGGCCAAAGCAGGAATTGTCCATGTCCTCCACTTCTGCAGCATGAAATGAAACCAGAGTCCAGGATCAGGTTACCAGGAAACAAGCTATCAACTGAGGGATGTATTAACTAACAACTGACAGTATTGACTGATAGGAGAGAGCCAGTGGACTCAAGTTGCAAAATGGGAAATAGTAATGAAATAAAGAAAAAAAAGTCTCTGTAAAGATGATTAAATGGGTTGTCCAGAGGGCTTGTGTCATCTCCATCCTGGAGCTGTGTCCTTGAATTCAACTGGACGAAGCCCTGAGCAACCCGGTCTTGCTGGGACCTGCTTTGTGCAGGGCATTGGTCAGGAGAGGTCCCCCAGCCTCATCCCAAATTCTTCTGTGGTGCAGTCTGGCACAATAACTTAAAGCATGAGTGGTGTTGGTTTAAATTAACACATCAACTGCTGAGTTGCAGCAGCTGTCACAGCTGTGAGCTACAGGCCTAGCAACCTCCAGTCAGCACCAGAAACTGCAGTGCCTCAAGTTATGCTAGTGAGAGTCTGCGGAAACCCCACTGTTCTAGTGATTTCACTCAAAATTAAGTTGATTGCTCTTGTCTCATCCCAGCAGCTGTTGAGGAGAATGGAGCACCGGCCCCCGTGCAGCAAACATTTCCAAATGTGGGTGTTCCCTGCCTTCAGTTCCATATTTTCCAGATTAAAGCCATGCAGTGCTGTTAACTATTCCTCACAGCAGCCGACTGCTCCTGATTCTCTTTAATCTGGACCCTCTCCAGTGCACTGGTGTTAGGGGTGAAGAGCAAGACCCAAACCTGACTTCAACACACTGTACTTCAAACCTCATCAGTGCCCGGTGTAGCCACCTCCCTAATCTCATATCCTCACATCCAGCTTTCCTAGGAAGCTGGCCCAGCAAGATCTTTTGAGGCAGACAAACGGCGTCACGCTGTCCCAATTGGATTAGAGTCTCCCATAGCTTCCAGATGTTTCTCCACCGTGCTGCAGCCTCACCAGCTGCTGCCTCCTCTAGGAATTTGTGCTCTGGATCGTACCTTCTTGCTCATGTCTTCAGTAACATTTGTCTTGTTGATGGCAGGTTTGTGGTTACCTCCTGAAAAGTAGCATTTCCTCCCCAGGGCGTTGTGCATCCCATGCAAGGAATGACAACTAGAGCTCAGGTGGAAGACAGCAAGGCAGGGAGACTCCACCACTGCCTGGGGGGTTACTTCAATAGTTAACTTCCAGCTAACCACTTTTCAGCTCACAGTAGACACTCAGGAGGTTACAGCATGATGTAAAGGCCTGGTAGCTCGACAGCAGCAATAGGCAAAATCGTTGCATAAACCAAGTCTTCCAGGGCTGGGAGCCAGGGAATGTGGAACTCAATATGGGAGATATCACTGCAATTTTTGTTGATATCATTATATTTTACAATCTCTTTCATTACAGTCTGAAAATACTTTTTAACCCACTGCTCTCACTGTGATCTGCAGTCACCCAATTGCCTTGTGAATCCCATAGGAATCCTCACCTGGATTCAGGCTCTGCTTGGACTTAGAAATGGACAGTTCAGGGGTTTAGTAATTTTTTAATAACCTTTAGGTACCACTGGGAAGCAAACAACCCAACAGTCCCTATGTCTGTGGAGCCCTTTGTAGCAAACTGCAGCTCTGAGCTATTGAGGCAACATTTAAATCTCAGCTGTAGGGCAGGTGAAGCTGAGGCAAACAGTGTAGGTATTATAGATCAAACAAAAACCCTGGAACCCATTGACTTTGGACAAAGGTCTGGCAAGTTCCTCTTATTCTGCACAGCAGTTTCACAGTATTTACCAGCTCTGTTAAATAAACTGAAAACCCTATATTGCTATAGTTCACATCTAGAAAACATGTAGGACAGAAAACACACAATTGGAAAATGAATGGAAGAACAACTCTTTGTTTAAAGTTTCACCCCACGTAGTGTAAATAATGGACAGGCCATTTTTAACTTGTAGGATCAGTATTTACAAAAATCACATAAACTTTTCAACTTATTTCACAGTGATAGGCATGCCATTGCTCTCATTGTCATAGCAACTGAACACACACCACTGCTTAACAGAAATGGGGGAAGAAAACCTGAAACTTCCCACCAAAAAGTAGTGAAAAGAAAGTTAATTACAGGACTTTTAAAAACACAGTTGTTGGACTTTAGCCAGAAAGCTTTCTGTTTGGACCTGGTTAAGTCTTCCTTAGGGAAGCATTATTTTTTTGATGCAGAGGTTCAAGTCTCTATTTTTAGAGCACATCATAGTCGACGAGTTTAGCACTTTCATGTTTGAACCAACAGCCTATTAATATCTTTTTCAGACCTTCTCTAACACCACATGGTAGTTTATTCACTTAATAATAATTTCATACATTGTCATGGCTGTCATTAAACTGGGTTTACCCCAAATAACTTCTTGGATTTGGCAAGTGAGACTCAGCTATTCCACAATGTGCATTAACTATGTGACCCCCTTGTTTCCTTTCAGCCCTTCTTGTTCAGTGGAGTGTTCAGCACTGTGATCAGTGTGTGGGAGGGGAGGGAAAGTTGTGTGCAGAGGAGCTCAACGGGCTGGAGAAACTGGGTAATGGGAACATCGTGAAGTGCTAGAAAGGCAAATGCAAAGCCCTTCAGTTGGAGGAATAACCCCATGCACCAGTACATGATGATCCTTGAGCAGTTGGACTGACTCTCTGCAGAAGAGGTCCTGGTGGAGGGGACCATGAGCTGGCAACGAGCCCTTGCAGCAAGGAAGGCCAAGAGCTGCCTTAGGAAGGACATGGCCTGCAGGTCAAGGGAGATGGTCCTTTCCCTCTGCTCAGCGCTGGTAAGACACACCTTGAGTGCTGGGACCAGTCCTGGGCCCCTCAGCACGAGACAGATGTGAACATACGGGGGTGGACCCAGCAGAGGCCACCAGGATGGCCACGGGCTGGAGCACAGAGCGTGTGAAGAGAGGCTGAGATCGCTGGACCTGGAGGGGAAAAGGTTTCAGGGGGATAGTCTGGAGAGGGGAAGGCCTCAGGGGGACAGCCTGAAGAGGGGGAGGCTTCAGGGGGACAGTCTGGAGAGGGGGAAGGCTTCAGAGGGACAGTCTGGAGAGGGGAAGGTCTCAGGGGGACAGCCTGGAGAGGGGAAGGCCTCAGGGGGACCTTATTGCAATCTGCCACCTAATGGGAAGTTGTGGAGAAGACAGAATCAAACCCTTCCTGGGGTTGCAGGGCGACAGGACAAGAGGCAACAGCAATAGGACTAGCTGCTACATAGAACACACCCACCAGATTTTAGGAAAAAATTATCTCTCTGAAGGTGGTCAGTCAAAGGGCCCAGGAATTTGTCTAATTGTCATCCCTAGAGACAAGCGAAACAAGGCCAGGAAAAACCTGATCTAAATTTGCCTTACTCTTAGCAAAAGGTTAAATGACCCTGGGGAGTCCTTTCTAGCCTGAATTATTCTGATTCTCTGATTCACACCCTTTCACCAAGCTGTGGTCTTTTATAACATACCCGAGTCATTTGAAGCATCACATCCAAACCGCTGAATCACATCTGTGTCACCTACCCTAAACTGACCTATCATTTGATCTTGGAAGTGTCTCATACCAAAGAAATGAGAGTGGGTTTTCAGTTTTTGTTAACTGTTTATAGCACTGAGTATTACATTTGCTAAGCCCTCGAGACAAGGGCTGAATCTGCCTTTGCACAGGAGAGCACACTGGCACTGCTGCTTTTACAGCAACAGAAGGTGCTGTGCTCTGCAGGGAGATGCAAACCCAGATTTGCAGTTTAATCCATCACAAATGGACCATATCTTTGGCGGGGTTTGGATTTCACCTCTAGATGTGGAATCACATCAAATGCTCTGCAGTCAAGGCGGGCACAACCCCACCAGGCACGAATGGACACCTTGCTCACAGTGTCAGCATTGAGGAATTAATAAGCAAATGCTACACTCCACCAGCACAGAGGGAAGGGCTCTGGGGAGGGCAGGACACAGGTCACTGATGAGAGAGCCAGGAAACTTTCAGAAGAGCATCTCCAGAGTTACCCACGGTAATGCAGCCCATAGCAGCCCCACAAAGAAAACATTGCCAGGGGCCTTTCCACCAAGCCAACTGAAGGCAAATGAACAGAAACCAGCGTTAGACAAATTCACTAGCGACTCTTTGGGTTTTTGTTATTTGATTTTCCAAGGGTGGGTGGGGAGTCAATTTATTTTTCTAATTTTAAAGACTCTTTCCCCTCTCCCTTCCTCAAGAAAACCTCCACAGACCACAGAGTGATAGCAATAGCAAAAACCGAGCACAAGAGCTCACCAAAGGTTTGTGGGGGATTCTCTTTCACTGTCAAATTTTAAACTGAGGTTGGAGAACTTCTTAGACATGATGCTGTGTTTCAAAGAGGGATTCATTTTGGAAAGTCTAGAGTTGGTTACACCAGGTCATTTGACCAGATAGCAAAGATTTATTCAGTTCACCAGAAATGGTTATCTTGTTGACAGAGAGATGAAACATGGGGAGTATGGGGAGACCAAGCACTGAGGGCAGAAACAGCCACACATTCCCTTGAGGAAACAGCATCCTCTGTGGAAGGAATGAAAAATTTGAGAAAAAAATAAGATGGGAAATGGTGGATGAAAAACTGGACATGACCTGGCAATGTGCATTTATATCCCAGAAAGCCGGTATTGTCCTGGGCTGTATCAAGAGAAGCGTGGCCAGCAGAACAAGGGAGGACAAGGGAGGTTCTGCCCCTCTGCTCTGCTCTCATGAGACCCCAGCTGGAGTGCTGTGTCCAACTCTGGGGTGCTTGGCACAGGAAAGACATGGATCTGTTGGAGTGGGTCCAGAGGAGGCCACAAGGATGCTCAGAGGGCTGGAGCACCTCTGCTATGGAGCCAGGCTGAGAGAGCTGGGATTGCTCAGCCTGAAAAAGAGAAGGCTCCAGGGAGACCTTACTGCAGCTTCCAGTACTAAACCAAGCTTATAAAACCTGGGACAGGTTTTCCAGCAGGGTCTGTAGCGATAGGAGAAGGTGTAATGGTGTTAAACTAAAAGAGAATAGGTTTAAATTAGACATAAGGAAGGATTTTAGCACTTTGCTATGGTCTAGTTGACAAGGTGGTAATCACTTAAATGTTGGACATGAAGATCTTGGCGGTCTTTTCCAACATAATGAATGACTCTGTGATTCTGTGACACCAGGAGGGTGGTGAGGCACTGAAACAGGTTTCCCAGGGCAGCTGTGAATGCCCCATCCCTGGAAGTGCTCAAGGCCAGGCTGGACGTGGCAGCCTGGTCTAGTGACGGCGATCCTGCCGCGGCGGGGTGGTGGAATGAAGAAGTGACCTTTAAGGTCCGTTCCAACCAGACCATCCTGTGACTGCGTGAAGCAGAGCCCGTGAGCGCAGGACAGAGCCTGGGCACGCAGGCGATGCGGGATCCGGGCGGGATCCGGGCGCGATGCGGGCGGGATCCGAGCGGGATACGGGCGGGATCCGAGAGGGATCC
>WBMZ01001209.1:53534-70228 GCA_013400975.1 Atrichornis clamosus | reverse complement strand
CGGGGGGGACGCTCCTGCCTCGCCGCAGCCCCCCCGGGGCTGAGCTGCCTCCGGCGCCGCGCCCGCACACGGCGGCTCTGGCGGCAGCGCCGGGCGCGCCGCTGCCCAAATCGGCCCGGGGGGGTGGAAGGGGAGGAGAGCGAGGAGGAGGAGAAGGAGGAGGAGGAAGAGGAGTAAGGGGACGGGTTGGGACTGCCCGGCGCTGCGGGATGGGCGGGGGAGCGCCGCGGGCAGCGGCCGTCGGGGGGAGCTGAGCCGGGCTCGGCTGAGCTGGGCTCGGCGCCGTCCCCACCGAGCTCCCGCCGCTGCGGGGTCCTGGGGGCTGGACGGGGCTGGCGCGGTCCCCTTCCAGCCCGGGGAGGGCTCCGGGGGTGTCGCGGTCCCCGTCAAGCCCGGGGAGGATCTGGGGACTGTCCCGGTCCTTTCCCAGCAAGGTAGGAGTTGGGGGCTGCTGCCGTGTGTCTCCCCCCGGCCCTGGGGAGGTTGTCCCGGTGTCTTTCCATTCCATGGAGGATGTGGGGGATTGTCTGAGGCCCCCCTCCAGCTCAGGGAAGATCTGGGCGATTGCCTCAGTCCCCCTCCATTCCAGGGGGGATCTGTGGGATTGTCTCAGCTCCCCTCCAGCCCGGGGAGGATCTAGGGACTGTCCCACTCCCCTTCCAGCCCTGGTCCCCGTTCCCTGACCCGTCCTACAAGCTGGACACCCCGCAGCATCCCTGAGGATTGCAGGTTTGTCTCCCTCTGCTTCCAAGCCTGCTTGGGTCCCACCAGCATCCCGGGGACTGCCCAGGGCTGGGGGGCACAGGGTGCCGGGACCCCGGGGGATCACAAGCCCCTGGTCGTGGAGGATGGGGTGGGATTTTTGGATGCTGGAGCGATGCACAGCCAGAGATTGGGAGCACTGTGTTCAGAGGCAGATGCGGTGGCAGCTGGACCCCCTTTGGTGCCTAAATACCCCCATGGACCTGAGCTGGGGGTCCAATTAAATTAACCCCATCCTGGGCACATAGAATCACAGAATGGTTTGGGTTGGAAGGGACCTTAAAGCTCATCCCATTCTGCCCCCAGGTTGGAAGGGGGGCGCCTTCCACTATCCCAGGTTGCTCCAAGCCCTGTCCAACCTGGCCTTGGACACTTCCAGGGATGGGGGTCTCATGGGTCTTGATTTTTCTCCTCCTCCCTGTCCTTACCTCTTATCCTGCCCTTTACCCCAAAGGATTTCCCCCCTTATTGGGATTCCCTTCCCCAGAAGGTCTCCTGAATTTTACAGGGACCAGGTAAATTGTGGATTTGCTGCTGTGACTGGGTGGCTTGAGCTGCTCCTGAGCACCCTTTACTGCACTCCCAGAAATTGGGCAAACTCTGTGTTTAAAGTGACAGTGTCTAAGAGCAGCCAGAGAAATCAAGGAAGCTTGTGGAAGGGGAGGGGGAGAAAAACAGACTTGGGAACATGCCAGGCAGCTGTGTGCCATCAAATATTTAAGTGTGGGGCAGCATCCACTGAGGGTTAGTGGGGAGGGCCAGCACTGCAGCACTCCGAGATGGAGCCTCCTCTCTCCCAAAATAGCGCTTTGGAACCCATTTATCACATTTAATTGCTATATCTCAAGAATTGATGGCACTCTGAAAAGGATGGCAGCTGGTGGGCGAGGTCAGGCCGGGTGAGCCAGGTCCTGGCAGCTCTCACCCGCCGGGCTGCGAAGATCCCGGCACCTCCGAGTCCTTCTCCGTGGCTCCTCGGAGCAGGAGCTGCTGTAAAAAAAGGCAGGCACCTTCCCTCCCGATCCAAAAGCCATAAAACACGGCCGGTGAGTGGCGTTAGAGGTTGTGGGAGAGCGTGAGGCTCTCTGCAGCCGAACCCTTTGACTTTGAAGGGTGGAGATGCTCCAAGGTGTGGAGGGGCCGGGTGCTCCAGCGCCGTACTGCGGCGGGGTGGCTTTGGGGGTGTGGGGGCTCTTGCCTGGTGGCACCATCGTGACTTCCTTGCCTGGTGCAAACACCCTGCTCTTCCCCAGGGATGGCTGTGGGGGTGGTGAAGTCGCAGCATTCGACTGGTGGTGAGGGGAGCCAGGGCTGGGCCAGTTCTCGAGGTCCCAGCGCTGACCACCAGGTTGATGTCCTTCATTCCCAGCTCTCAGTGGTCACGCTGGGACCTGGAGCCCCTCAAACACGCTGCGTACAAACCTTCAAAGCCCTGATGGGCTCGGATCGACTTGGGAGCCTCCTCCACCATCCCCCCCACTGTCATTCTGCATTTGAAGCAGCATTGAAGACTTCCTGTGGTGAAAGGCCAGGAGATTGCAGCTCCCACTGTCATTTTCCAGGATGAGATTAGGTCAGGCTGATGTGATTTGTTCCTGCAATTCCATGCGGACCGTTACTCATTGCCTCGTTATCTTCTGGGGGCTTCCAGGGAGAATTGATTACTTGTGCCGTGTCTTTGGTGGCCACTGTCCAGCCACCTGCTCTGTGATGTTGCTGCTCTTTCCCCCTCGTCAGTGGTGGCCTGTGTTATTTTTGGTTTGGCAGCCTGGGGACGTGCAAGCACAGCTCTGGGTGCTCTCCCACCCTGTCCCACCCTGGTTTCCTTGGCTCTCTGCTGAAGGCTGGAACAAAGAGGCATTGAATTCTCTGGCTGGTCCCTTCTAGTGGTAGAGAGCATCATTCCTTCCCCCTCCATTCCCTCTGTGCTTCCGGCTGCTGCAAACTGAGGCTGAAGGCTCTCCTCATCCTCCTCTGGGCAGGGAATGGAGAAGGACCTGGTGGGGTGGTGTTGGATGAGAAGCTGGACGTGCCCTGGGCGTGGGCACTGACACCAGAACCTCTCGAGCTGATCCCCCAGTGTGAGCAGCAGGGAGGGGGGGATTCTGCCCCTCTGGAGCCAGGCTGGGAGAGCTGGGGGGGTTCACCTGGAGAAGGGAAGGCTCCAGGGAGAGCTGAGAGCCCCTTCCAGAGCCTAAAGGGGCTGCAGGAGAGCTGGGGAGGGACCGGGGACAAGGGATGGAGGGACAGGACACAGGGAATGGCTTCCCACTGCCAGAGGGCAGGGATAGATGGGATATTGGGAAGGAATCCTTCCCTGGGAGGGTGGGGAGGCCCTGGCACAGGGTGCCCAGAGGAGCTGTGGCTGCCCCTGGATCCCTGGAAGTGTCCAAGGCCAGGTTGGACGGGGCTTGGAGCCGCCTGGGATAGTGGGAGGTGTCCCTGCCAACATTGCAGCATTCGAACCCAGCCATTAACCTTTGCTCAGCAAACACCAGCAGCAGCATCCCTTTAAAATTCACACCTGTGAAACTGGAATTGCTCATTTACCCTGCAGGAGCAGGCTTGGAAAAATGCTGGAAAATAAGGAACAATTTTTTTGACATTTCCTACATGAAACGGCTGGAAATTACATTTCTTTCACTTGGAAAAATCCTTTCACCTGTATTTGCAAAGGGTTTGGCACTGAAGTCCCGTGTCAGGTTTTGCGTCGTCCCACGGGATTTTCTTTCCCTCCCTTGCTCACACCCTCTTGGGATTGCAAAAGTTTCGGTAAAAATCTGCCTTTAACCCAAGGTGGGAGAGTCCCCAGGTGCAGGAAAACGGAGGCCGAGTCCCGGATTTTGTGTCTTCCTCCAGGGACGGTGCTAGGGCTGGAGGTCAGGTTGGGACTGGGACGAGCTGGAGTCAGCGGGGTGGTTTTGCCCCCCAGGTAAGCGGAACCCCGCAGTGCTGGGTGGTGCTGGCCAGCTCGCTGCCCTGGGCACGAGAGCGCAGCGCTTTGGGTGCCCACAGGCTGTGTCCAACAGAGAAAACGCTGCTCCAGCCCAGCAGGGAAAAAAAAAAGGACTCATGGAAAAGCCACGAGCCCCAGGAGGGGAGAGAGGCCCCTCCGGAGCGTCAGGGCCGGGGTGCAAAGGCAGCGGGTCAGCAGTGCTGGGTTTAAGTGCTCTGTTTAAACCACAACATCCCAAGCAGAGAGCACCTTCCCCCGGCTGCCTGCAGAGCCCTGGTGTGCTGCTAATGCTCTATAAATACATTGGCAATAAATAATGGATAACCTGGATGGGCATTAAAGTGTAAACAGGAGGTGAAGGGCTCTCTCCCATTACCGGTCCCGCGAGAGCCACGCGCGTCCCTCCCTCCGAGTCCGGCTCCATGTTACTCCAACTGCAGAGCCCTTAGTCACAGCAGTGACAATACCATAGATCAGTGGCTCCAGAGTTGGGAAAAACAAGCCAAAAATAGTCCAGAGGGCACAGTCTTCCTCCTGGTGGCATGCTGGATTTGCTTGCGTCAGCGTTTTTGCCTGTGATGCTCCTCTGCCTGCACGGGCTGACTCTCCCAAGGAGCCAGAGTCCTCTGTGGGGCACACTCCATCCACAGAGAGCCCCTGATTTGGGAGGTTTTATCCCCCTTGGATGTAGCTGAAGTGGTGAGCTGTGCCAGCTGGATACGGTCCCCAAAAGTCGCTGCCCTGTGATGAAAGGCGGCCCCATTCCCAGTTTTTGAGGGAATTGTCCCCATTCACCGTGGTGATCGTGCCCACAAATGATCCCAAGGGGTGGCATGGACACCCACCTGAGGTGCAGAGAGGAAAGGAGATTAAATGAATGTATGGATGGGGCATGGGATCGTTTGGGGAGGAGAGACTGGTGCTAGAGAGGTTACAGGAGGCTGGTCAGAGACATTCAGTCAGTGTTTGCACAGCAGGGGGGTCCTGTGCTGCGTCGAAAGGGTCCTCACAGCCCCAAAGAATAGGAAATCTTCCTGGTTCCAGCTGTAAATGATACATCCCAGGGTCCAGCGTCCTGCCGGTGAGGAGAACAGGGCTTGGAAAACGGCTGCTGGCTCCGGGCCCTTCTCCTCCCGCAGCCTTGCTCTGGCATCAGTGCATCACCTGGCTGCAAACAGCTCAGGAGAGAGGAAAGGGATGAGCTCTTCGTCTCCCCAGCTTTCACGGGAGCCTCCCGCTGAGCCACGGGATGGGATTTGGGAGCTGTGCCAGCCCGGCTCAGGGCTGGCAGAGTCGGGTACCGGCAAATCCGGTGTGTCACGGTCGGCTTGGGCTCCTTCCTCTGCGAGGGGCTCTGGCAGGGAGCAGCCTGGCAGCCGCTGTGTCCCAGGGTGTGCCTGGAGCCAGGCTGGGCTCAGGAGCGGATTCATGGGATCCCCTGGCAGCATCAGCCGGGAATAGGGCAGTCCTGAGGTTTTCCCCCTTGCGTGGGGCGATGCTCAGGGTCTGGCTGATGCTGGGGGCTGCTGACCCAGAATGCTCACGTCGTGATTCCTCCGGATTCTCCCCCTCTTCCCTGCTCGTGGGAGACCCTGCCTGCAGTCCCGTGCACAGTTCTGGTGCCCACAGCACAAGGATCAGGACATGGAAGTGTTGGAGCAAGTCCAGAGGAGGCCACGGAGTTGCTGAGAGGACTGGAGCACCTCCGCTTTGGAGACAGGCTGGGAGAGCTGGGAATGTTCAGCCTGGAGAAGAGAAGGTTGTGTGGAGACCTCGTAGTACCTTCCCGGATCTGAAGGGAAGCTGGAGAGGGACACTTCATCAGGAACTGGAGTGACAGGACAAGGGGGATGGCTTCCTACTGCCAGAGAGTTGGCTTAGATTGGATATTAGGAGGAAATTCCTCCCTGTGAGGGTGCTGAGGCCCTGGCACAGGGTGCCCAGAGAAGCTGTGGCTGCCCCTGGATCCCTGGAAGTGTCCAAGGCCAGGTTGGACGGGGCTTGGCGCACCCTGGGATAGTGGGAGGTGTCCCTGCCCGTGGCAGGGGGTGGGACTAGATGGGCTTTAAGGCCCCTTCCACCCCAAACCATCCTGCGACTCTGTGATTTGTGTGTTTGAGCTGCTAAAAGCGGAGGAAAAACGTCCCCATAAAATTTCATGTGAGTTTTATCTCCAGGATCTCTCCCAGGACCAGTCTGTAATGGCAAGAGTGTCTCTGTGTAATAAGGCAGCCTAGGCCGTGAAGATGCATTCCAAAAGGACAAGAAATGGGATTGCTGGAGTGCAGGGAACAGGCACCTCTGTCCATCACGGATTCCCCCTCTCCTACCCCGCCCCCCGAGCCCTTCAGGCCTGTCTGTCTCCCCGCATTTCTTTGGACAGCCATTATTTCCTGCTTTTCAGGGTGGCGAGTCCCCTTGCAGTTTAAGGAGTGGGTTGGAAGCCAGGTCAGTGACGCGGTGCTGCTGGAGGGGGCGAGCAGGGTGGGGATGGAGCTGCTGGGGGAGCCGACCTCCCCCAGGCCCCCTCGGGGCTGGCTGAGCTTTATTCCCAGGCGGGGGCTGATGCGGAGCTGCTTGAGCATCCCAAATTCTCCAGTCGAGTGGAAGCCAAAGGAGTGACGCAATCTGAAGGGCTGCTGAGCCCCCTCCACAGCTCCAGCATGTGCTTCCCTGGATATTTTTCACTGCCAGCCAGCTGAGCTTTTGCTAGTACACCGAGCAAATGAAAAAGTATAGATTTCCCCAAGCTTGGAACTGGGGGAGGGTCAGAGTGACTCACACTGGAGCTGACCATTAGTAGTGGAGATATGACAAATTACAGGCTCACCTGGGATCGTGCGCAGCACCTGGAGAATAAGAAATTAAAGCTCCCAGGCACCCCGAGCTGGGAGCTGGGAACTTCTGGTTTTGATGCCTGGTGGCAGAGCTGGACTCAGAGCTCCTCCTGTGGGCGTGGTGAGGGCAGGACGGAGAATTCCTCAGGGGATTTGTGTTCTCCTGCTGCAGAAACACTGTGGTAGGGCCTGATTCTGCATTGTTCAGGTGATATCAATCATCTCCTGAGCCCAGAGGGGATAAAAAGGGCAGTCATGGCCATGCTGAGACTCCTTTTGCAGAAGGTGCCTGGGGGTGACCCTCACCAGGACCAGTCCTGCTCTGGAAGGGACTGGGCAGAGGTGGCCTTGCAGACGAGGAGAACCCAATGTAAGACTTCTGCAAAGAAGAGCACGAGGCCTGGGTGTCCCACAGTCCCCAGAAACCCTAAATGAGAGCTCAGCCCTTGTTCCTCACCTCCTGTGGGCAACGGGATGATGTGTGTGCAGCACCCAGCAGCTCCCCTGTGGCTCAGCAATTGAGGTTTAGGGTGAATCCTTCCTGGACTCCTGAGAATCCCCACCCTTTGGGGGTGATTTCTGAGCGAGGAGTGGCAGCAGAGCTCATTGCCATGTTTCCAGGTCCTGCCTCCTGCCTGCAGAGGGATGCTCAGGGGGAGAAGCAGAGGCCAGTGCTCAGCAGGAATGTAAATAACTTGCTGTGGGGACCTTCCCCCTTCCCTTCTGTGGCACGGTTGTAAATACTTTGCCTCGGGAAGCACCGGTGCTTTAGTGAGGGCTGTAAAGCACCAGGGGCTTTGGCTGGGCACTGCTGACTCAAACAGCAGCGAAAACCCAGGGAGAAAAATGAATCCCATTTTCTTTGATGAAGCACAGCAATCTGCTGGCTTCAAGGGCTCTTCAGGAGGGTCACAAACCAAAGCCCAGCAGGGCAGACCCGTCCCCGAGCTTCACCCAGGGGCTGAGTTCTTCGAATGAAGGTGATGCAAAACGTGGCTGTGAATCCAGCCCAGGGGCTGTCCTGCAGTGCAGGGGGCACAGAGAGAGGCCTGCCAGTGGTGCTGTGGCCTTGGACACTCTGTCCTCGGTGGAATTGTGAGGAAGAAGAGGGGTTTAGAGGTGAAACAGGGATGCAAGAGCAGTTTGAACCGGGCTTGGAGCAGCTTGGGATAGTGGAAGGTGTCCCTACCCATGGATGAGTTTAAAGTCCCTTTCAGCCCTAATCATTCTGAGCTCCTTCCCAAGAGGCAACCTGGGAGAAAGGGGGGATGTGTGAGTGGGAAGAGGAGGTGCTGGACTTGCTGTGGGCAGGACTCAGCCCAGCAATGCCAGCCCTTTCAGGTGGGTCAGTGTTGCCCCAAAGGGACGCCTGGGCCTGGACTGGTCCCCGAGTGGCTGCAGCACAGCTCGGGGGGGTGTGGCATGGACAAGCCCACTCTGTCCCGCACATGGACAGGTCTCCTGGAGCTGTGCTTGGAGCAGCCGGCACCAGCCAGAGGTGTGGTGAGCCTTCCTGCCTCCAGAATGTGAGGGGCAGGGCTGGAGCTGTCCACGCTCGCAGAACTTTCCTGCCTCTCCTCACCCCTGGTGATGTCTCCAAGCCTCCTCCAAGTCTTTCCCTGACCTTCCTTCACTCTCCCTGGCCCATGCCTTTATCCTTCATCCCAAATTACCACGAGACCCCATTTATGAGTTCTTGAGGAGCAGTGGCAGCCGGAGGGCTGGAGAGCCCTGACTGTTCTCCCGGGCCCTGGAGAGCTGTCACCCTTGGCCACGAGGAGCAGAAGCAGGCAGGGAGCTTGGCGTTGTGGCCAGAGGGCTCCCAGCTGGGTGGGAAGGAGCTTGCGGGGAGGGAATGCCTGTGACTCAGCAGAGCCAGCATCCGGATATTTCCCGCAGGAGCATCTCCAGCGCCAGGGACCAAAGTCATGAACAACCCACAAGGCAAAGGACCTCCGGAGCTTCCCTAGGCTGGGGCAGAGCCGTGGATCCTCTCCCTCTGCTGCCCTACACGCCGTGCATCCCGGCAGGGTGGGCTTCCCTGTGCCCCCACGGGCAGGGCAGCACAGGTGGCACCTGGGCAAAATGCTGCAGCCAGAAGCCTTGCAGGAGAAAATGCAGACAAGGGAGGTGATAACAACTGGCAAATGATCCTTCTCTAATTGCTGTTTTATGGTTGTTTAATGGCTGGCGTATAAAACCCCAACAAGCTTCATCAAGGTTGTGATGAAACCTTCTGAGAACCAAGGGCTGCTGAGACTGCTGCATGGGAGGGGGGCAAGGAAAGCCCCCAGATTTTGACTTTCCAAAGGCATTTTCCGAGTCACATTCCCAAGGGACCTCTGTGCTGCTGCCTGGGAGCTGAGGGAGACGTCACCTCCTCGGGGTCCCTCCACCAGGGAGGGCAGACTCCTCTCAACAGCCCCCAAATAGCTCATGCTGGGCTTAGAATAGAGGTTTTTTAAAAAACCCTGCAGCATGGAGAAGACTTCAGGGGTGAACAAGGCCGATGTGGTCCTGCCCAGGGTCATTATTAATTTCAGAGCTGCTGGAATTGCTCCATGCTGGTGATGCACCGAGGGCGTGGGACCAGCTGGCCTGGGAGCAGAGCCAGCCCTGCTCTCCAGTATCCATCCTCATCCAGAGGCTGGTGCACACAGGGACTGGGAGCTGGGGACACGTGGCTGTCCTGGTGTCCTGCGCTGGGCAGGGGAACCGTGGAGCCTCGGGCAGCCCTGCTCCTCTCCCAGCCACAGTCACCTGCCGGGGCTGGAAGGAGCTCCTTGGCACCTTGGGCTGCTGCAAGGACAGCTGGGAAGCAGCTCTGTCTGCACCAGGAACCCGCCCACCCCCGTGGGCCAGGGCTGTCCCACCCATCTCCCCTGGAGAAGAGGTCTTCTCCAGGTACCACCAGCGTGTCCTGCTCAAAGCAGCCGTCTCCACCATCCTCTCTGCTGAGGAAGCCTCTCCCTCCTCCCCAGCACTGACCCATGGTCCTTGACCCTCTCTCCAGAGCATCCCAGCCCCACCCTGCCACGCTCGCCCCCGGGGCTGGCAGGGGCCACTGGTCCGTGGGGACCCCAGGACGCGGCCCCCAGTGGGTTCTTTCTGACTGGCACCAGTGATGGTCCAGCTGTGGTGGCTCTTGTTTACTGGTCTGAAGCCTGCAAAAGATTAGGAGAAAACAGATGGCCCCTAATTGGCAGTGCCAGCTTACTTCCTGCTCTCCAGATAAACCATTAAATTAAGGCTTAAATCAAACTTCATACAAGTTAGGAGGCTGCTTGTAATTATTTCAACATCTAGACAGATTTAAGGGCCTGGATTAAGGCTCTGTTTACTGTAAAGGATGAAAAATGCCTGCTCTTGCTGTAAGGCTGAGCAGCGAAGGGTTGAAGTGCTGGAGATGGGACCAGCAAAATCCTCAGGCTCTGATGAGCGAAGTTTTGGGGGAGAAGCAAGAGGTCATGGGCTTTGGCCAGGCTTTTATGTGAGAGGGGAGCTGTGATGGGGCTGCTGAGCACCACGCAGCTCACTCTGGGACGTGGTGACACCATCAGGAGACTCTGGAGATCCGTGGGGACTGAGAACGTGGTTCAGGGGCTGATCAAAGTCTTGGGATAATTTTAATTGAAGCTGAACGGAGCTCAGTTAAGATAAACAAAATTTAGTAAGCTGACCATCAGCCAAGGCTGCTTAAGAGGGAGTGATGCCTCTGGAGCATCTCCCGCTGGACCAGCAAGTGGATTGGCAGCTGCTCCAAGGATATGGAGACGCATAAACCCATGGGAAATACCAGTGCCACCTGTGTTCCTGTGTCCAAGCCATTTCCACATCTCCAGGCTGCATGGAGGACTCTTCCTGGACTGGTTTCTGGTGCATCTGCATTCAGAAAACCCAAGGGACATAAGCACATGCCTAAAGGATTTTCCTGGGTGCTGTGGGACTGTTTGAAAGTTCAGACTTTGCTCGATCAGACCTTCAGTTCCTGGCCTGTGTGAATTTGAGGATGTACTCAGCATTGGGAGCTGTTTGGTTTTTTGGTCATGAGCGTGGCTCTGTCTGCCCTTCCAGGCAGCAATTTGCAGCATCCCACTGAAAACCAGAAATGCCTTCAAAAATTCTCCAGGAAGCGAGATTTTTGTTGTCTGTCCTAAAAAAACAACATGCCTGCAACCCTGACCAAGAAATGTCCGAAACTTCTCCAGCTCTCAACCTATCCAAGCAGGGCAGAGGGCCTCAGTCCACCCTAAAAACGCTGAGGAACTGCCATCTTTTTCTAAAATTTTGTTTGGATGACAACATTTAACCTCTGCAGGAACTTCCTTGGCTTGTTACCACAACAAGCAAAGCACAAACCTCCAGAAACTTGGAGAGAGGTAAAATACCTGGAGAACACTGAGACTCATCAGTCATGGAATCCCAGAATGGTTTGGGTTGGAAGGGACCTTAAAGCCCATCTCATTCCACCCCCTGCCATGGGCAGGGACACCTCCCACTATTCCAGCTTGCTCTGAGCCCCGTCCAACCTGGCCAAACAAGATTTTAGTGAAATATGTCAGTTCCTCGGCTGTGTCCTGGCACTGAGGGGATCAGGGATATTTGGAGTGCAATTAGCAGGCAATTCCCGGGAGCCTGGGAGGGAAAAGAAAACATCTATCGTAGCACTTGGGATAAAAAAGCAATTGGCACGGCTGGATGTGGGAAAAATGGCAATAATGGTGGTGTTCACGTGGGAGAGAAGGTCTGGGCCACGGGCACTGCCTGTGGAGAGGGAAGGGGCGTGGGTTCATATCCTAAAGGACCTTAACCCTAATCCTGTCACAGAACGCAGGCTTTCCCTGGCTGGAACAAACTGCCCTCAGCCCTTCCACCCCCCAAATCCCCATTTCCAGCCTCTCCAGCCATCAGGAATCTTAACTCAGGCTGAGCAGAAAAAACCTGGAAGGTTTTGATGGAAGCTGCTCTAAAACCCTCCTGAATAACCCATGCAGGGATTGTATTAACCTCTCTCAGCATGAACGATGCCTATCGCTAATTACACCTTTTTTTAGAGCTCCCGACAGGACAAGTGCCATACCACATGCCCTGCCTCCTCCAAGATGCAACCCGAGCCTTCCAGGGGCAGGGAAACATCCTTTCCTGGAGGTGGGAGGGAGGGATAATGCAATCCCCGCTCTCAGCCTTTCCTCACGTGGCAGCTTTCCCATCCCAGGGTCCTCTTTGCGGCCCTTCTCTGGACCCTCTCCCACGTCTTTTTTTTTGGCGTAGCACGGACCAAAACAGCACAGAATTCCAGGTGCTGGGTGGGATAATGACCCCTTGGTCTGTGTTGGTGATGCCCTTGTGGATGGTGTCCCATTTCCTGCCCCGCCTGTTTCCAAGGCTGATCCACAGATGCTCCGCTGCAGGGGAAGGGCTGATGCATTTCTGTGCCGTGCCCAGGGAAGGTGGTAATTCCCCACACGTGGGCTCTGAATCCCTGATAACTTCCTAGCAACCTAGAAAAGTATTGATTGCGCCAAGCAGCACGTCCATGCTTCATCTCAGAGTGAAAAATTCGGTGCTGCCATGCAGTAAATTCAGCAAAGCTTTGACAATTAATGCACAGTTCCTGGCCCTGCCTTTTGGATCGGCTGCCAGGACTGATTGATGATTGGAATTCTGCTAACTGCTTTAAGGAGCAAATTAAGGAGCACGTTAAAATATCTGTGCTTTGGGCAAGGAAAAACAGCCTCAGTGAGTAAGCTGGAAGATCACATTAGTCTAGACAGGCCTTTCAGCTGCCTTTGAAGGAGCTCTCTCTTCATCCATCCCTTGTCAGCCCCATGGAGAAGGAACCACATCCATGGGCAGGTGCAAACGGTCAATCCTTGCTCCCGCAGGATTTTTTAGTGGATGGAAGCGAAAGCTGGAGGTGCACCAGCCCTTACAGCAGCAGCTAAGTGCCTTGAAGGCAAATGGCTCGAGGACAGATTGCCTGTTAAATGGAACAGCAAACGCCAGTGTCAATATCCACGGGAGGGGCCGCCATCCCTCCTTCCCTGCCATCCCGGGAAGGAGGTCAGGTGGAACGGCTGCTCTAAAGAAGGGGGGAAATGCAGAGGCTTAAGGAGCGGGATCCCTTCAGGAAGCCCCTCTGGGAGAGGGAAGGTGAGCAGGGTGAGTGGAGCAGACACGCAAAAGGCTGGCCAGGGGTGGAGACGCCTTGTTTGCTGCTGCCTCGGGCACCGAGGACTTTGCCAGCCCAACCTCCTGAGACCCAGCTCTCCTCAAGAAACTCCGCCAGGAGCCGCAGTCAATGGGTGCGAACCGAGGGTGGAAATTTAGGCTGGATATTAGGGGAGAAATTCTTTACTGTGAGGGTGATGAGATACTGGAGCAGGTCGCTCAGGGAGGCTGTGAACCCTGGGAGTGTGCAAGGCCAGGCTGGTAAGACCTTGGTGAACCCAGGGAGGTGTCCCTGCTTTTGAGCAGTGACCCAGAGGGGCTCAGTCCAGCGTGTTTCTTTATTCCAAAGGCTTTGCTGCTATTCCCATTGCAGTATGACGATGGCCACATTCGGCTGGACAGCAGTTCCAAGAGGGAAGGTTGTGTAATCCCAGCACAGTGAGATGCCTCTGCAGGAAAAGCAGGCAAAGGTTGTTTAGGGAACAAAGGAGCACGGAAAATCCCAGTGGCATTGCAGAACATGTACAGAAAGGGCTCTGAGAGCCCACTGAAAATCGAGTGGCATTAGGGTATGAATAAGCAACTGAGGGGAAAAAAAAGAAAGGCCTGTATATTATAAAGAGGGATAAGGAGGAAGGGAGCAATTCACTGTGGGAATGAAAGTGCTGCATCAGCCTGATGGCTCCAGCAGCAGCCGGAGGGATTGATCTGTGTGTAGCTGGGAAGTGTGCCACCATCCCAAACCGTGGCTCCTCAGGGCTCCCCCGGGCACAGCCCCCTCCCCTGAGCTGGGGGGTGCAGAAATGCCGGGTGCAAAACACCTCTCTGGGCAGGATGCCGGGAACAGACCCCTCTGCAGAAAGGATCCTCCACACAGGGTGGGTGGGAGGTGCTGTGCTGGCCCCTTCACAACTGCCTGGGTTTAGGTTGGAAGGGACCCTAAAAATCATCTCCTTCCACCCCTGCCATGGCAGGGACACCTCCCACTATCCCAGGGTGCTCCAAGCCCCGTCCAGCCTGGCCTTGGACACTTCCAGGGATCCAGGAGCAGCCACAGCTTCTCTGGGCACACTGTGCCAGGGCCTCCCCACCCGCAGGGCAGAATTTATTCCTAAAATCTAATCTAATCTAATCTAAACCTGCCCTCTGGCAGTGGGAAGCCATTCCCCCTTGTCCTGGCACTGCAGACCCTTGGCCAAAGCCCCTCTCCAGCTCTCCTGGAGCCCCTTTAGGCACTGGAAGGGGCTCTGAGCTCTCCCTGGATCCTTCTCCTCTCCAGGTGAACACCCCCAGCTCTCCTGGATACCCAAGGCAGAGATAAGGAGAGGGAAGAAGAAGCAGATAAGTGGATCAAAAGAATTTACAGCTCCTGCACAAGGATAGGGGAGAAAGCCCCTTGGGGTCAGGAGAGGACAATGCAGGGATGATTGCACTTGGCTTTGCCGCCGTTGTGGGAAGGTGACCCAGCTGCCAGGCACTGCAGAGTTAAACAACTTCCCTGGCTTCTGGCACAGAAATATGATCCATCTGGGGGAAAGCCGTACTTTTACAGCCTTAACATCACGGCGTGACATTCTGGAGCTTCAGTATTCCCCTGGCAGGGCGCTGGGTAAATGCCACTGCTGGTAAAGTCTAATGACCTCTCTGGAAATTCAGGGGCAGTTGTACATCTTCACTTGGGGGAGGATTTTAAGAGCAGCAAAAGGACTGAATTCTGATCACTGCCTACTGAACAGCAAACGTGTCCCAGCCAATATTCCAGTGCTTCCAGATGAATTCACAAACCCCTGAACCCTGTGGATGTCAAACAGCGGGAGCACGGTCGTGATCTGTTGCTGTACAGAATATGTAGTGCACCAAGAAACAGCTGTGAAAATGCTTCAGCATTAAAAACAAAAAGAGAATAAAACTGCAAAATATCTGGTGTGCACGTAGGGAGACACGGAGTGTGCCCCAGGTGCTGGGGAAGCTATTTGTTAGCAGCCATGACTTGTTAAATGAATTTCCCTGCATTATCTGTCAGGAGCTGACTGCAACTTCGTTATCTTTGCTCGTGACATGGGATTATTGCCAAGTTATTTCTTGCTCCGTTGATGGCTCCGGAGCTGTCAGAGCTTTCCTTGCCAAGGACTGGAAGCGTGAAGCTGGGAGCTGTCTCCGGTGACCCCTGGCTCCTCCCTGGCCAAGTGGCAGTCACACAGCACAGGGCACTGCTGGTTACGGGCCCCAGTGAGGGGGACAGCCACTGCTTCAGCACAGGCTCCTTCCTGACAGATGCAGCAGGGACACTGTGGGGGATGCAGAGATTTAACTAGCTACCGGCGGAAAAAGTGGAAAGAGGAACGAAAAAAGAGACATCCTTGGGTTGTCTCTATACCTGCAGGAGTTTAGGCCGTAGAAATAAGAGTATCTAGGTGAGAATTCCCTGCCAGGGACACCCCATGGCACTGTGGCTCAGGTGTACATCCCAGAGTATCCTCCTTGCCAGAGGAAAAGGCTGTTGTGGTTCAGGGGTAGCACAGCAGCCAGTCCATTTCGGTGGCTTGAAGATCCCTGTGTGCCAGTTTCAGGGTAAGCTCATCCCCAGCCCCTAGGTCACCATTTCTGCTTGGAAACCCTAACCCTGCCCCTCACCCTTTGCTGCAAACAGCTGGAGATGGTGGATGGTGGATGGTGGACCCTGACTGCATCCCTCACCACCAGCTGTCCAGGGGTTTTGGGAAGGAATGAGCTTTGTTCACCCAGGCAGAGCGTGTAACCCTGTGTGGGAGGACTGGAGTTCTTGTCCCCTCAGTTCCGCTCCTCTGGCGTCCACAGCAACATTAATCACACCCTGACCAGCTGCTGGAGGGTTTGTTTTAAATCTCCCCAGACAGCTCTGACTCTGCAGAGAGTTCATTAAACATGAGCACTTTCTGTCCTGAGAGAGAATTAAATGAGTTAACACGTCTTAACGAGGCGCTGAAGTGCTGGGTAATGGAAATAACAGTGAACACGGAGGGATTGGATGCACGGATGGGGCGCAGGGGACTCGTCGGGAAGCGCCCAGAGATCTGGCTCCTGCTGGGAAGTGTCCCTGGAATGGGGATGATGTGCAGTGCTCTTCCTGGAGAGACAGAAATCCTGGAATCACAGAAGGGTTTGTGTGGGAAGGGACCTTAAAGACCATCCAGTGCCACCCCCTGCCATGGGCAGGGACACCTCCCGCTATCCCAGGTTGCTCCAAGCCCTGTCCAACCTGGCCTTGGACCCTTCCAGGGATCCAGGGGCAGCCACAGCTTCTCTGGGCAACCTGTGCCAGGGCCTCCCAACCATCATAGCCAAGAATTTCTTCCCAATATCCCACCCAACCCTGCCCTCTGGCCGTGGGAAGCCCTGGGATCCCACATCCAAAGGCAATTTGCTGCACAGCAGAGTGTGACAGGCACTTGGGTGGAGGAGTTAAGCACGTTTGCCATGTGCTGCTAATGGAAAAGCTGGGGAGGGAGGAAGATGGGCAAAGGGAAAGATAAGGCAGGTGGCCAGAGACTGGAGATGCAAGCTGGAAAAATCAAAGGACACGCTGAGATTATGGATGGCCACAGAAACACGACTGTCCTCTCGGAAGGCAATTAACACTTAATTTACTTTGATGTTACTTTGCGCCTATATTTAATCTAAAATCAGCAAAGTTTAGCAAGGAAGGTGCTGGGCTTTGGAGGAGCTGCTGGCACAGCTCCGACAGCAACAGGGGAACTGGAGCTATGGCCCCCAAACTGGGGGGCTGTGAGGGGAATGCGGGGCTGAGGGCGTGAGGGGATGGGAGCTGTGAGGGGAGTGGGGGCTGAGGGCGTGAAGGAATGGGGGGCTGAGGGAGTGAGGGATTGGGAAACTGAGGGAGTGAGGGGATGGGAGCTGTGAGGGGAATGAAGGAATGGGGGACTGAGGGAGTGAGGGAATGGGGGACTGAGGGAGTGAGGGGATGGGAG
>WBMZ01001209.1:0-53204 GCA_013400975.1 Atrichornis clamosus | reverse complement strand
GGGGATGGGAGCTGTGAGGGGAATGGGAGGCTGAGGGTGTGAAGGAATGGGGGCCTGAAGGAGTAAGGGAATGGGAGACAGGGAATGAGGGAATGGGAGCTGTGAGGGGAGTGAGGGGATGGGAGCCGTGAGGGAGTGAGGGGATGGGAGCTGTGAGGGGAGGGAGGGGATGGGAGCTGTGAGGGGAGGGAGGGGATGGGAGCTGTGAGGGGAGGGAGGGGATGGGAGCTGTGAGGGGAGGGAGGGGATGGGAGCTGTGAGGGGAGGGAGGGGATGGGAGCTGTGAGGGGAGGGAGGGGATGGGAGCTGTGAGGGGAATGGGAGGCTGAGGGTGTGAAGGAATGGGGGCCTGAAGGAGTAAGGGAATGGGAGCTGTGAGGGGAGTGAGGGGATGGGGGAAGGGGGGAGGGGGGGGGGGGGGGGGTGGGGGGAGGGGGGGTGGGGGGGCCGGGGGGGGTGGGGGGGGGGGGGGGGGGGAAGGAGGGGGGGGCGGGGGGGGGGGGGGGGGGGGGGAGGGGAGGGGAGCTGGGAGGGGAATGGGAGGCTGAGGGTGTGAAGGCATGGGGGCCTGAAGGAGTAAGGGAAGGGGAGCTGTGAGGGGAATGAAGGAATGGGGGACTGAGAGAGGGAGGGAATGGGGGACTGAGGGAGTGCAACTTTTGCACCTTGGTCACCAGATCAGCACCAAATGGCAACTCCCTGCCAGCAGACTGGCGCAGCTAATTAGTTAATTGGTTTTTCATGCTGTAAAGTGACCCCTTGAAGTTAAATTCCACCCTGGAGGGAGGGTTTTCCCCCAATCCCCCTCCCTCTTGATGGGATCTCGGGAATTAAGCTCAGGGTTTGGGTGCGATCAACCTTTCCCTCTGCTTTGCAGAAGCTGCACAGTTGTGTGTGAGGGATGTTGCTCTTGGTTTAGCAGAAAAGTGGCATTATAAAAACCCAAAAAGCAGTGAAAAGAAGCCTTAGAATTGGAATTTCTTATTTTTCTGATGTGTCTGTATCTGAGGGCTGATAAATATTCACATTTCCCTTGGTGAAAGGAAAGAACTGTAATGGGAAGTGGGTCTGCCTGGAGGTGGAATATAGATCTCAATAAATTCTAATCACTTGCTCAGGGATGGACACAGGGGAGTGGGGAATTGGTAGATAAACATCAGCTGTGGAGAGAAACACCGAGCAGCTCCTCCTGGCTGGATAAATCAAGGAGGCCTTTATGTGCACATGTAGCCAAGGAAGGGGAATTCACAAGGACTGGAGTTGTACTCTCGTGTCGAATTAAACTGGGATTTATGGTCTGGAAGGTTACATTGAAATGTACCTGTGGTGCAAAAGTCTTGGTTTCTTCTCTGTTTCTTCCCTGCCAGCTAGGCACTTAGTCAGGAAAATAAAAGAGAAAAGAGGCTGCTGGGACAGAAATTCTCATTTTCCTTCAGGCCAGCCCAAATAACAAATCCGCAACCAATTAAACCTCCCACTCATCCCTGTTCCCCAAACCACAGCCTCTTGGAAGGTCCAGCTGAGATGAAGCTCCTCCATTCCTCTCACTGCAAAGGTAGAAGCTGTTGCTCCTCAGGGAGACATTTTCCTGGGGTTTGGTGATTTTATTCCAGGCATTTGCCTGTCTTCATTGTACCACCTCTTGTGTCTAGCCCATGCCTGCTCTGGTTTGCCTCTGCAAGGCTGCCAGCAAGCACTCTGGATTATTCACACATATTCTGCTTGCGAGCATCGATTAGTTTGATCACCCTTGCAATCATTATTCTTGCAAAGACCAGAAGCTTTTAGCCTGCTTTGTTTAGTTTTCAAATGTCAGAAGCAGTGGAGTTTGCAAATACAGAGAGGGAAAGGGTGACAGAAATGACCCATCCTGATGTCAAAGCCAGGAACTAGAAGTGAATTTAAAGACTTGCAGGTTCAGGGGAAGAGTTGTAGGTGAGGAGAGGACAAGGAAGAGGAGAAATGGGGGTAATATCTCATAGACACATGGAGAAACCTTCTTACACTGCAGTGCTGGGTCTGCCAGTAAATCCCCTGGCAGTTCAGGAAGGATCTTTATGTTCCTTGCACTTAACCAGGGGTTTTCCTGTTAACAAGTCCTCAGCAAGTTTGCCCTTGAGGGCACCGGTGCTCTGCCCCCGGGCAGTGGCAAGGTGCCACAAAGTGCCAAAAGTGCTCCAAAAGCATCGAGTGTCTGAGCCCAAACCTGGATGCAACAGGATGAGGGCAAATGTGGGTGCACAGCCAGGTGTGGGGAGGGTCCTGCCAGCACCCTGGGCTTCCCGGTGCTGGAGGTGGCAGCAATTGGGGTGGGGAGGGCAGGGAGAGTTACTGAGGGGGGAAAAAAAAGGCAAATGGAGAAATGCTCCATGGAAAAGGGGCTGGAAGGTGCTATTGATGAGCCTCTGAGATGGGGCATCCAGCAGCGCCCCGGGCAACCTGTGCCAGAGCCTCATCAGCCTCTGGACAAAAACCTCCTTCCTTACAGCTGTGATTCCAGCATCCTGGGCTGATATCCTGTCTTGGGGTCATCGCCTGGGGGAGAAAAGCCAGATTCTCCTCCTGCAGAGAGTCAGGACTGCCATGTGTCCCAGGAGGGAACTGCCGCCGTTCCTGGGGCCGTGCCATCCCAGAGGGACAACGGTGGCATCCGGCTGTGGCCCTGTGGCAAGTGTGGGAGGAAGGAGAGGATCCTGACTCACGCACGGCTGCGTCTGCTTCCAAATGGGAATGCTCGGGATGTGCCGAGGCGGCGGGCTTGGACCTGGAAGGATGGGTGGGCCCATATGCTCTGCTAACAGCAGGGACACAGACCAGCAGGTCTGAGGCTGGGGGTGTCTGTCAGCTCCCTCACGGTGTCGTGTAGTCTCGTTTTGAAGGATTCCAAACCCATCCTGTATTTCCTAACAAACGGATAACGCCGGATGGGCGCCCCCACTGCCTCCCCCTTCCCCGCCCCGGGTCCTCCCCGGTGTTCATGGACGTCCCCTGTCCCCTGCAGGCCACTCTGGTGTTTGGCCAGCACCGGGGAGCAGAGGAGGGGACCTCCAGGAGCAACAAGGGAAGGAAAGAAACTGGCAAGGGAGTTGTTAGGAAACAACCACAGGGACAGGAGTCAGCTTAGGAATATGGGAAATTAGAAGAACCCAGATTGCTTTAGAAGCAGGGGAAGGAGCTTTGCCTGTGAGAAGGAGGGGAGCTGGGTGGGCTGGGAGAAGCAGGCAGAGATTCCCAGGAGGCAGGCGGAGGTGCTGTGTGCCCGTCTGTGGTGGATGGGGAAGATTTTAGGTGATTTTTATGAAGGACTTTATCACCACAGAGAAGAAGGAACGTGTTTCCCCTGAAAATCATGACTTCCCACTGCCAGAGGGCAGGGTTACATGGGATATTGGGAAGGAATTGCTCCCTGTGAGGGTGGGGAGGCCCTGGCACAGGCTGCCCAGAGAAGCTGTGGCTGCCCCTGGATCCCTGGAAGTGTCCAAGGCCAGGTTGGACGGGGCTTGGAGCACCCTGGGATAGTGGGAGGTGTCCCTGCCCATGGCAGGGGTGGCACTGGATGAAATCTGACTGCCCTGATTCCCAGCATTGTGTGTGGCCGAGGGATCACTGTGGGGTCTCCTGAAGCTTTCTGACATTTGATTTAGCGGCCCAAATTGCTGCAGCACCAGGAGCAGTTAATACCTGATGCAGCAGAGCATGTGGGGGTGTGCAGGTTAGAGGTGCTGCAAATGTGCCAGGTGGGACTTTGGCTCCAAGGTCAGGGCTGAGGAATGATTGCACTCAGAAGTCCCCAGTCCCAGCCTTGTTTTCACAGGCAGGACCCAAAGGAATGGATCTGGGACTCACAAAATTGAAATTAAGATTGTAGACTGCTCCTTTCCCTTTTTTTTTGAATGCTCTTCTCTCCCAATCTTTAATCAAATGTTTCTTCAGATTTTTATATCGTTCCTATCAAAAAACCCATCTGTAGAACAAAATTTCCCTCATTTCCAGTTTAATATTTTTTTTCTGCGAGTGGCAAAATGTTCTTGTCTGCAAAATGTTTAATAAATTTCCCTCTGTCTCTTGCTTTTATTAGCTGCGCGTTCCTATTCCTGACGATGCTCTCTGCCATTCCTGTGTTCCAGAGCCCACTAAATTATTCAACCCATTTATTTCTGACTTTGGGTATTGTTCTGATCTGCCACTGTGTGCCAGTCGGATGGGAATGGAGGAGTTTTCTTCCTGGAGAGAGGAATCAAAACCCTACAGTCAGAGAAAGCTTATCCTGCATGTGGGGACTTGCCTGGCATGGGATACTTGTGGGAACAGGTGGCTTTTAATGATCTTCCGTATGGGAAAAAGCTGCTCCAGGACATCTCCTCCAGCCCTGGGGCCAACAGCAGGAGGACGTGGAGCTGCTGGAGAGAGTCCAGAGGGGGCCACGGAGCTGCTCCCAGGGCTGGAGCCCCTCTGCTCTGGAGCCAGGCGGGGAGAGCTGGGGGTGTTCCCCTGGAGAAGGGAAGGCTCCAGGGAGAGCTGAGAGCCCCTTCCAGAGCCTAAAGGGGCTCCAGGAGAGCGGGAGAGGGACTGGGGACAAGGGGTGGAGGGACAGGACACAGGGAATGGCTTCCCACTGCCAGAGGGCAGGGATAGATGGGATACTGGGAAGGAATTGTTCCCTGTGAGGGTGGTGAGGCCCTGGCACAGGTTGCCCAGAGAAGCTGTGGCTGCCCCATCCCTGGAAGTGTCCAAGGCCAGCTTGGACAGGGCTTGGAGCAACCTGGGATAGTGGGAGGTGTCCCTGCCCATGGCAGGGGGTGGAATGAGATGATCTTTAAGGTCCTTTTCAACCAAAACCCTTCTGTGATTCCATGATCTCTGCCTTGTGCTATGGAGAAACCCATCCTGGCCCAGTTCTGCATAAATACAACATTGTACCTGCTCCAAAAGTGCACCAGACTGTTCGTCGTGCCCGGACTGAGTTGGGAAGTGTGGGGGTGTTGCCTGGGAAGGGAGAGCTGCCCACACGCAGGAAAACTGTAGTTTCACACGCTGCCTTTCTGACATCCATTTGCCAGAGAAGAAATGTTCCTCCAGGCATGAGACAAATTGGTCCTATTTATGTCCCCAGCACCCTTAAAGCTGCCTAAAAGCTCTGCTCTCTTGGAGAAAAGGGCTTTATTATTTTGGAAAGCAGGGCTTTGGGGAGGAGATCATTATCAGAATTTGAGAGCTGGGTAGAGACCTATCCATTGTTAAAAGTCTGGCATTAAATGGGCTCCTGTTTACTGATGTTTGTGCTTTCCACTTGCCAAAAAAGAAAAGGAGAAAAGACCTTGAGTTTACAAAGGATATCAGGACAAAATAGGAAGTCATCAATAGGATTTTTAGCTGTGTGTTCCTTTTGATTACCCAACCTTTCGCTGAACACACGTTACTGCCAAAGCACCACGAGCTGCTCCTTCTTGGTTTAAGCCCTGTTTTTGTCTCTCCCTGCTTCCCATTCCATTGCTTCTCCAGCATGGAAAGCCGGGCTCAGCTTGACCTGGAAGGTGGCAGGCATGGAGGAATTTCTGTAGAACATCTGAGGAGTTTTCTCCCGATTTTTTCCTTGCTTTTCTCCACGAACTTCAGTGCAGCCACATCCTGGTTCTCTCCTAAGTTCTTTCCTGCGTGAGTCCCGGGCTGGGATGCGTCCTGAAGTCCTGACAGCAGTTGGATTCACAGGGATGTATGACCAACACCCCCGGTAGTGACCAAAACTGCCTCCTTGTAGCTCCAGCTGGCTGAAGATGCTTCTCCATCCACCTGGGACATTTCCTGCCCATTAAAACCCCACGGATTTTCCATCCAGCATGGGATTGGATCCCCTGGGCTGCTCCTCAGCACTGCAACAGCAGAAATAACTGGAGACCAACTGGAGAGCCATGCAGCAGCCCCCGGCAGGGCTGCAAAACTGTGTGCTCTCATTAGGGATTCAGGTAGGTTATTTCTGAACCTGAGCAGCTTCTTGTGTTTGTGCGATGCAGCATTTGAGATAATAAATCCTGCGGGAACAGGGCTGTGCTGCAGAATGCACCAGTGAGTGCCCAGGCTGGGGCTGGAACAGCAGAGCTTGAATTATCCAGGTTTTTCCTCTTATTTGCAGAATTCAGCCTCATGTTACCCTGGATGAGAGAGAAGCTCTTGCAGTCATAATTAAATGTCACATACATTTAACAGAGTGTAAGTCTCTATTCCAAACTCCTTCTTCCATCTGGCTCCAGCACAGCTGAGATCAGGCTCTTCACAGCCTGGGAAATGATATTGGGGCAGTTTGTGTTTATCACAGCCGTGACTGATGCCTGCAGTCAGCTGGTGACAGAATGAAGGGAGTCCAGGCAGCACAATGGGGATGTATGTTTAAAAGATGACAGAGGACCTTGTGAGCCATTAAGGACTGTAAAGTTACCACTGGGGAGTGTAAAGAAGAAGTGGAACATAAGGGTCGGTGAGTCACTGTGGGGGGAGTTGCTCTCCACCCAAAAGAGCACCTGTGTGCTCTCCTGAGAGAGGAGAATTGGGCTTGGATGACACTGAGCTGTGATCCCTCTCGGAGCAGTGCTTCCCCTCCTGGAAGCTCTGCAGACAGCTGGATTGGGGGACTCTTACGTTTCAGAGAATCACAGAATCCCAGAATCCCAGAATGGGTCAGGCTGGAAGGGACCACAGTGGGGTCACCTGGTCCCACCTCCCTGCTCCAGCAGGGCCATCCCAGAGCACAGGGCACAGGAGTGTGTCCAGAGGGCTCTGGAATATCCCCAGTGAGGAGACTCCAGCCCCTCTCTGGGTGATCTGTTCCAGTGTGTGGTCACTGCCCAGGGAAGAAGTTCTGCCTCATGCCCAGGGGGAACTTCCTTGGATCAGGGATCACGAAGTTCCTCCGGTGCCATTCCAGGCCCCCCGGAGCAGAGCCCGGGCCCTGCTCTGCCCCTCCCTGCACACAGGGACACTCAGGGGTGAGGGCCCCTCCCAGCTGGGGCTGCTCTGGAGGCTGCACAGCCCCAGCTCCCTCAGCCTTTCCTGGGCAAGGAGAGGCTCCAGGTCCTTCCTCACCTGCGCAGCCTCCGCCGGCCGCGCTCCAGGAGCTCCAGGTCCCTCCTGTACTTAGAGCCCAGAGCTGGGCACAGCAGCCTTGCTCAAAACGTGCGAGATCAGCTTTGCAATGAAGTTCAGCAGGGGCTGGTGTCTGACAGGAAATCACTGGGCTGTTGCTCACAGGTAGTGACAGACCTCAGCCATCACAACAAATTCCGCTGTCTACCTTCCCACATGCCAGTTTGTGTCTTCATTTCAGCTGTGATTTCCCTCTTGGAGCTGACAGCAGCTCTCACCATCTGGAGAGAGGTGTGCTTCTCCTTGGCTGAGCCTTCCAGCGTGGAGCTGCCGGAAGAACAAGAGGAAACATCACAAACTGGGGAGTGTCAGGTGTTTGTTTCTCCACAGGCTGTTCTGGGATGCCTATAAATAGGAGGTGTGCTCCCAAGTGACCCGAGAGAAAAAGGATGCTAAATATTGGGATCAGTCCAAGCTGAGGGATGAGCAGATCGAGAGGTGCCCTGCCGAGAAGGATTTGGGGGTGTGGGTGGGTGAGAGGCTGGACATGCCCTGGACGTGTGCGGTGACACCCAGAACTACCCCATGTCCCAGGCTGGTTCCCAGTGTGGGCAGCAGGGAGGGGGGGATTCTGCCCCTCTGCCCTGCTCAGGAGAGACCCCACCTGCAGAGCTGCCCCCAGCCCTGGGGCCAACAGCAGGAGGACGTGGAGCTGCTGGAGAGAGTCCAGAGGGGGCCACGGAGCTGCTCCCAGGGCTGGAGCCCCTCTGCTCTGGAGCCAGGCTGGGAGAGCTGGGGGTGTTCCCCTGGAGAAGGGCAGGCTCCTGGGAGAGCTGAGCGCCCCTTCCAGAGCCTGCAGGGGCTCCAGGAGAGCTGGGGAGGGACTGGGGACAAGGGATGGAGGGACAGGACACAGGGAATGGCTTGGACATCAGACCTCCTTCAACACGTGAGGTTGACATGGGATGGGCTGTGGACTCACCCAACAAGCAGCATTCCACAGATATGTTTAATTTCAAAAACTCATTGAAAAATTCCCAGAGCAAAGTGTTCTTGTAAAGTTGAAATGGAGCAGGCTCATTTTCTCTTTTGGAACTTTTTCTGGGAGTTTTAATTTAAGCCTGTAATAATTGTTTAAAAGGTCCCAAAGCAGACCAGAGGATCATCCTCTTTAAATCACAACCAGAACAAGATCATTTGGCTTCTGAACAGATTTTTAGAGATTTTTTTTGAACAGGAAAAACTACAAATATATAGAAATTCAGGGAAGTTGTTGTCCTCATCTGGTGTTGGGTATGACCCAATGGACTGGGGAGAATGGAGTGATTTTCCAGCACCAGCCATGATTTCCATGGTGTGGATTGCTGCTTGATTCACTGCAGTTGGGTGAATTATCAGCGAAATATCTGTGTCCTTCTGCCTTTATTAAAGGCATCAAACAAGCAACCAGCATTGCTGAACTACTCTGTCAGGGAGAAGAAAACCTCCTAGAGCAGGAATATTGACAGAGTTTATAAACTCTGTCCTGACCTTACTCCTTCACATAAACACGGAGGCTGAGTCAGGACAATAAATCTGCTGCATCTCACTCAGGAAGGGAAATGATTACTCATCTCTCCATGATGAAAGGGACTTTATCCTGAAGCCTGGCTTGTCGGTGATTTGCAGACTTTCCATGGAATGGGAAGGGATTTATACAGCAGGAACGTGGCCGTGTGTGGCACCTCCATGTCTTCAGAAAGGCCTCCAGATGTTTGTGTGTTATTGCTGGCCATGGAGGGGAGAAAGAGAAGGAAGAAAGACCTTGGCTAAGACCTAGAAATCATAGGTGGGCTATGGATGAAGCTTGGAAAGTGGAGAGTGTGGAAAAGAGGGGGTTTGCATCAATCCAGAATAAGCAAACACAAGAGTAGACAAAGGGAAGAGAAGCAGGATATCTGTGGAGGTTACCAATGCAGGTTAATGGAATAAAATATTTTTGCACCATTTGCAAAAGTTGATCCCAGGACCTTTGGGAAGCAGCAGAAAATGGGAGATGTGCTCCCTCAGCCTGGCAAAGCTGGGGCTGGACATGAGGACTCTTCCCAAGGAGCTCTGGAGTGGATGGGCAGAAGTAGGGTTAATTTTCTCCTTGACAGCAAGAACCAAGAGCTTATTTATGACGGACAGCAGCTTAGTGGAGCCATGTTTGAACAGCCCTATAAAGACCAGAAGTGGCTTGAAAGCCCTGAATGAAAGCCAGTCATTTTTAAATATTTTTTTTTAAAGCCTCATCAGGCTCTAAGCAGAGTTTGGCTTTGGTGCGTGGCAGATGGCTCAGGAGATGTTTCTCCTCTCTATACATAGTAATTTTTGACCTAAATCTACTTTTGACTCTTCTACAGAAAGCACACGCATTTTTGCTGGTGTGGGAGATTTCCAGAGCAATTCCAGGACAGATTTTCTGGGAAAGGAGCGGGGAAAGGCCACTGCCATCCCCTGGCAGGACAACAACCCATCCCAGAGCCCACGCCCGTCAGTAGAACCAAGAGCTCTTCCCTCTGGAAGCGCGGCTGGGCCAAATTCGCTGTGCCACTGGAACCTCCTTCTGCACCACTGAAATTTTTGGAGCCATTCCTAGGGTGCAGCTCAAGGCCATGGGGACAAAATGAGCTTGGAGTCTGGCTCACCAGAAAGAGAATCATGGCATGGGCTGGGTTGAGAAGGGACCTTAAAGACCACCCACGGGCAGGGACACCTTCCCCCATCCCAGGTTGCTCCGAGCCCGGTCCGACCTGTGCTGGGACAGTCCCTGAGGCGAAGCTGCTTTGCCCCTGGGTGTGCACCTCCACGGTGGTGCTGGTGACAGCTGTGTCACGGTGTGCCTCTGCTCTGGCCACAGAGGAGCTCGGAACAGCGCCGGGCAAAACGTCTGCTGAAAAGCACGACCTGAGTGAAGGAGGTGAACCTCTGCCTGCAGTGCAGCTGTATCCGAGGTGAGCCACTGCAGGACCTCCGCAGGACCCTGAAACCTATTAAAATAGGGTCCTTCCTGCCTGCCAGCACTGCCCTGTGCGCTGGTACTTCTATCACGGTTTTCCAGAGCTGGTTGCTCACCCCCAGTGCCCGGAGGAGCCTCAGAGGTGGGGCAGGGCCGGAGGCGCAGATGCCATAGGGTTATCTGAACCATCGGTCCCCACAGCCCGGAGCAGGAGGGTGTTGCAGGCTCACCTGCAGTGCTCCTGGCAGGAGAGGAGGAGCGCTGGCCGAGCCTCGCCCTGCTGAACCTCTGCAGCTCTTTGCTCTCACTCCGCAGGGTTTCATCCCCCCGCTTTTCCCGGGGCTTAAAGGAGGAGGAAGAGCTGGAGCCACCGGGGATGCTGTAACACAGGAATCCTTTCAACGTGCTAATGCGGCTGCATTAGCGCTAATGGGCACCGCCACCGGCAGGCTCTCGGGAGGAGGGAGGACGCGGAGCCTTGAATTCCACTAATGCTTCCTTAATCCAACCAGTCTTTAAAAGTGTAATGAAAAGAGCTCCTGTTTACAAATAACCAGGGCAGTGTCGGGGATCGTAGCCGTCGTTGGGCTTTCTTGCCTTCTACCCACCACAGCTGAGACAACAGCCCTGGGCTGTGGCTCTGCCTTGCCTCCTGTTACCAAATCCCATCCTCGGAACCAGGAATCACAAGTGTGTCCTGTTAAATAACCAGGTTGCCTAAGCTTGGTCTGATGTACTGGAACAACATTTGCAAAGTGCAAATCCCGCTGCCAGTTACGTCACTGAATTATCCTTCCATATGCCAGACAGCAATTCTACAGTTAATTGATTTTAATCTAATCATTTGTAGCCAGTCACCAGTTTTAATCAACCCTGCCCACACCCAGCCCATCGTTTTGCATGAGCCATCTTTCCAGCAATTACTGGTTTTAATTATATGAAAGCCTGGTTATGTTCCATTAATTCTTGTCACATTACCACAGCCCTCCATTTCCACATCCAGAGTCCGGCCGCCTCGGCATCATGATCCATTACAGCAGACAAACAGGAGCACAGCCTCGTTCCAGCTTCATTAGATTTGGAATGCTAATCAGCAGGATTCAGAGGAGGCAAAGCATGGGCACTCACCCCTTTTCCTCTCCCTCCTGTCTTGTCCACAGCCTGGCTCCGACCCTGGACACCTGCTTCTGGCCTAGGGGCATCTGAACCAGGGCAGAGCCCCAAATCCTGCAAAATGCTTCCTTTTTTCCTTGAGGAAAGGTACTCAGGACCTCCCAGGTGAGGAGGAATATCCCCCACTACTCTAATTCCAAGATTTATTGCCAACATGAAATGCATCTTGGGGGTGGGCAAAGGGAAAGGCACAAATCCTTAAACTTCTTGGGGTGCAAACGCAGCTGAGAGTCCCTGTGAACAGGGTGGATGGTCTCCCCCGACGGAGCATGATGGAGAGCAGGGATATAGGGGAAGGAGGAGGAGGAGGTGGAGGAAGGCTGGGAGCTGACCCCCAGCAGCATTTGAGAGGGCAAATTGCCTGTCAGGCACCAGGCAGCGCCTGCAAGTGAAGGCAGGAGCCCGGATTCGGTGTGAGGCTGGAGAAGGGACTGTAGGTGGGATCAATGGGATGCACCTGTCTAACACCCAGGATGTGATCTGTGCCAGGGCAAGAGGCAGGAGAGACGAAATTCCCCCCATCCAGCCCAGTTTGGATGATTCTGGAGGCTCAGAAACAGCGGCCCAGCACAGGGGGCCTTCCAACCTGAATCATTCCATGATTCTAGGTTGAGTGGGCAGGGTGTTCTTGTCCTTGGGAACGGATTGGTTTGGCCAGGAAAAGTACAAGCAGAGGCAGATTGTTGAACAAGTGTGAGGTTCAGAGGCTCCTGGATATTTAGAGCTGTGGCTGGAGCGCAGATGTCTGGTCCCAGCTTTCAAGGATCTCAATACCATTGGATTACTGAGATGGGAGTCCCCCCAAAAAGCAGGCATTGGGTCCCAGATGCACGAGCAGCCAGGGCATGCACAGGAACCCCCCCATCTCTCCTTTCCCTCCACGTAGCTCCATCCTCCCTCTCTGATTTCCAGCAGGGACACAACCTTGCTGGGTAATGGTGTGGTCCAGGTGGATCCACAGGGATCAAACCTGCCACTGTTTCTAGGGGGGGATCCCATCACTGCCCCCAAGAGTAAGTGATGCTGAGGTGGAGAAACAGGGATCTCACTGAGACCTGGGTCTGAGGGATGAGCAGAGGAGGATTTTGGCTCTGGGAACTCCCTACCTGACTAACCATTTGTCTGGGTGAGTCACCCCAACCACGAGGTCTGGCTTGTTCCCACTTAAACGCAAAAATACCTAATGAAAATGAAGGATTGCTCCATGTCTACTTGGAAAGAACAGGAAGCCCTGCTGTTCGCACCAGAAAGTGAATATTTCCTTTTCCTAAGGCATCTCTGTGAAGATCCTCTTGCTGCAGCCTGCCTGGAGTTGGTGTGGGGGACAGGAGATGCCAGGGAGCCTCACGGGGTTGTCCCTGCATCCTTCCTGCCATCCTTCTGCTGATGCTGGGGCCATGTGGGCTCTGGAAGTGTCCTGGCCATGGGGTTGGAGGGTTTCTGTCCTGTCCTGTGTCTCTCAGGACACAGCCAGGCAAACCCTCAACCCACGGGGGGACAGAAACCCCTCACACCCGAAACAGGCCAGAAAAGGGAGCCAATCACTCCAAAGAAAATGTCCCGCGTAAATAATGGATTACCAGTGGAATGGGCTCATGAGGCTTTTATGGACAACTAATCAAGCAAAGAGGAAGAGTCTCATTGCTGTCTGAGGTAACGCCAGCATGAGCAAGTAATTTCGGCTCTGGGGACCACTTTGTGCTTAATCCTCCCTTTCACCATTTAGGCCACTTTTATACTGATATGAATTATTGAATCCAGCCAAATTTTCCCTGGGCTCCAGCTAGCCATGATCTCTGTTGCTGAGGACTTGTGGTACCACTGGTAGGGCAACAGTAGGAGCTCTCTTGTGGGGGTTTCTGTGTGTGTATAAATGAGCTAAAATGATCTGTATGAGAACTGGAATGATATCACAACCTTCCTTCCCGGAATGGTGTCGCTTACCCAGCTTAGCAGCTCTCCACATAATAGGAGCATTTTATACACATTTATTATGCTGTAGGTAAACACTGAATTAATTATTCATTTATGATTTCACAGGTTGTCTCGCATGGGGGAAAATGGAGAGTCCTGAGCCGAGTGTTGACATTGGAGGCAGAATATCAGCCATGGAAGAACTGGGGGATGGAGCAATTCTTCCCTTCCAGAGGGAGCTGTCTCCACATCCAAAGGAGAATGTCTGCAGAGCCCAGGATATTCTTACAGTCCAGAGAGGCTCCTCAGGTGGGGTGAGGGTGACACAACCAAGGGTAGGTTGGGCAGGGCTTAGAACCTGGGCTGGTGGAACCTGGGCAGGGGGTGGGATGAGATGATCCACGTTGCTCCCAACCCAACCCAACCCAACCCAACCCAACCCAACCCAACCCAACCTGCGATTCTGTGCTTTAGTGATTGTGTGATTCTGTGTTTCAGTGATTCTGCGCTTTTGTGATTCTGTGATTCTGTGCTTCAGTGATTCTGTGATTCTGTGCTTTACTGATTTTGTGATTCTGTGCTTTAGTGATTTTATGATTCTTTACTTCAGTGATTCCATGATTCTTTGCTTCAATGATTCCATGATTCCATGATTCTGTGCTTCTGCGATTCTGTGATTCTGTGCTTCAGTGATTTTGAGCTTCTGTGCTTCAGTGATTCTGTACTTTAGTGATTCTGTGATTCTGCGCTTTTGTGATTCTGTGCTTTACTGATTTTGTGATTCCGTGCTTCAGTGATTCAGTGCTTCTGTGCCTCAGTGATTCCGTGCCCATCCCTTTGCTGTGCAGCTGCTGCGGCTGTGATGGAGACTGACCATGTACGTGGAGCACGACGGGCAGGGGCAGGAGCTGCCTGGACCTCAGTGGCTTCGGGGGACAGGAGAAAACCCGCGGGTGTCCTCCCCTGGCCTTGCCACCGTCCTGCAGCCACATGAACCCGTTTCCAAAGGGGCGCTGCCAGGACCTGGGTGGCCACCCAGCCCCCGTGCAATCCCGGGGAGCAGCAGGCCCCGGGGCCGTGTCCGGGGCCGTGTCCGGGGCCGGGATGGGTGGACAGCAGAGGGCTCTCGAGCCCTCAGCAAGAGCCGGGCCCGCCCAGGGGATGCTCGGAGCGCTGCCCGCTCTGCTCAAAAACTGCCCCGGAAAAGAAGTGGAAAAGAAGAGGGAAAAAGGAAAAGAAAAAAGAAAAGAAAAGAAAAGAAAAAAGAAAAGAAAAGAAGAGAAAAGAAAAGAAAAGAAAAAAGAAAAGAAAAGAAGAGAAAAGAAAAGAAAAGAAAAAAGAAAAGAAAAGAAGAGAAAAGAAAAGAAAAGAAAAAAGAAAAGAAAAGAAGAGAAAAGAAAAGAAAAGAAAAGGGAGAAGAAAAGAAGAATTGTGACATGAAGGAAAATGATTAAAAAAAAGGAAAAGAAAAGGAAAAAGAAGGAAGAAAAAAAGAGAAAAAGGAAAAGCAAAGAAAAAGGAGAGAAAGAAAAAGAAAAAGAAAGAAAAAAAAAAAGAGAACAAAAAAAGAAAGTAAAAGAAAAAGAAGAAGAAAAAAAAAGAAAAAAAAAAGGAAAAAGAAGGAAGGAAAAAAGAGAAAAAGGAAAAGCAAAGAAAAAGGAGAGAAAGAAAAAGAAAAAGAAAGAAAAAAAAAAAGAGAACAAAAAAAGAAAGTAAAAGAAAAAGAAGAAGAAAAAAAAAGAAAAAAAAAAGGAAAAAGAAGGAAGGAAAAAAGAGAAAAAGGAAAAGCAAAGAAAAAGGAGAGAAAGAAAAAGAAAAAGAAAGAAAAAAAAAAAGAGAACAAAAAAAGAAAGTAAAAGAAAAAGAAGAAGAAAAAAAAAGAAAAAAAAAAGGAAAAAGAAGGAAGGAAAAAAGAGAAAAAGGAAAAGCAAAGAAAAAGGAGAGAAAGAAAAAGGAAAAGAAAAAAAAGGAGGGGGAAGGAAAAGAAAAAGAAGAAGAATAAAAAGAAAAGGCAAAGGAAAAGCTCTGTATTCTCGTGCACAGAACCTGTCTGCAGGGAGCAGTGCTGTGGTGATGAAGTGTTGGGTCCTCCCCTTCCCACTCCAGGGATTTGTCATCAATCTGCCTTTGGCTGGAATCTCAGCAGGGGAAGGAGAAAGCCCCCTCCCTCGGGACGGGTTGAGAAGATCCTGGAACGTTATTTTAGTTCTTTGAGTGGGAGTTGAAAGAGGTTGCCAGACCGGGTTTTTCATCTTTTCCACATTCCCTATTGGAAAAAAAAAAAATTTCTTTACCTCCCCTAATGCAGGATAGATGCCCCAAAGAAGCAGTGCTGGGTCTCCTATGCAGGGATTGGGAGGGATAACTTCCCTGGCATCTGCATTTCCTTGGGGTCATCCGCATCCCTCGTGATCCTGCATCTTCACCTTACCCGGGTGAGTGTCCCATCCTCAGATCCCACCTTAGTGTCCCATCTCTGTAATGAGGACAAGGAGACCTCTGCATTTCCTGAGTGGCAATGGCTATTTAGGAACCCGAGAGAGGGAACGGGGAAGCCCAGCAGGAATGAGGCACTTTTCAGAGCAGCCTTTGCCCCGTGCAATGCTCAGGGGTGCCTGTCTGTCCCTTGGCAGCGCTAAGGCTCTCTGTGCACATCCCCGTCCCAAAATAAAGCTGTTCCCTCGGATGAGATCACGTAGGTTCCTGCCATTCCTTGTGCCCAAATCCCTGCCCTGGCGGGGTGAGGGCGGGAGAAGCCGAGGGTTATCTCGGCCTCTGCAAAGTAGGGAAGGAAATTGCCAATAAGACCTTTCTCCTTGGGATGTCTTGTGGATATTTGCCTTTCTCATTTATGTGTAAATAAGCCCTTTTCTTTGTGACACCAGGCAGGGGCTGCAGGTGGCTCTGGGCACAGAGCTCATCCTGCTCCCAACTCAGAATGTGCAGATGGAGCTCTGGAGAACAAAGAGCTTTCAAACCCCTCCTGTCTGGCTAAATCCCAAATGACCTGACATCATCCCCAGCGTGGAGAACAAGGTGTTGAGCCCGGCTGCCGCTGAGCACACCTATTAAATGTGTCCCCTCCGTCATGAATTATGTATCTTTGCATTTCCATTTCCCCACTGCCGCTGCTTTGATGAAATTCTCCTCAGCTGATAAGGATTAAGCCACCTTCTTCAAAGCACAGCCCCGGAGCAGCCCTGTGCTTAATAAACCGGGGGGGCAGGGGGGTGAGGATGCTGCATTCCCAAGGTTTGCCCTGCAGGGCTCCGAGGCTGAGGAGGAACTGCAGCCCAAGGGAGGGCACCCAAGCGGGAAAGGCTTGGCAGAGGTGATGGGGTGGTTTTATACACTGCGCAAGGTGAGGGGTGGGCTGAGGGCTGGCAAACCTCCCCCTGAGCGTTCCTCCTCTGAACACCAGTACCCGATGCTGGTGGAGATGTCCTCATCCAGCATCCAGCGCCCCGCCCAGTGACACTCCCGGAGCAGAGAGGCCTCCCTGGGTGTGTACCTGCCCTGTCAGGAGGTGGGGAACACGGGATGTTTCGCTGCCTGCTTTCTCTTCAGACCTTGTGGGTGGGAGGGAAGAGATTTGCTCGGATATCACAACCTGAGATGCCAGCACAGGAGCAGCCCCCATCTCTGTCTTCATCTTGCCTTTTGAGAACAGCCTGGTGTCCCCACAAATCCACGGCTCTGCTTCAGACAGGAGCCAAAGCTGCCTCTGAACCACGGTGGGACACAGCTGTGGCTGCAGCAGCTCAGGGGTTAAAGAGCTGGGATGTCACAGAGCCACTTGCAAATATTGGCCAGAGTCAAACACAAACAGCAGAGTGCAAGTGGAGCTGCTGCTGTCCTTGGTGACAGGAGCCAGGGAGGCTGTGTGAAGGTTAAACACCGTCGGCAGAGGGGGAAGGAGTGTGCGTGTCTGCCTTGGACAGATTTCTGAGGGGTGTGGGGTCCAAAAACGGGCTCAAGGACAACCCAGTTGTTAGCATCAAGAGTTCCCCCTGGGCACTTTCAGATCCTGCAAGGGCAGGGGCATTTCTACAGCAGATCCTACCTACCCAGAGAGCTCTCCATCCAGAGAAAGGAGAAATCAGGGTCAGAGTCAGGGAACACCAGCAAAACAATGGACTTCTGGGGAAAATGGTGATCCCTTGTGAAGTCAAGAGATCAGGAGGGGTCTGGGAACCAGGTGTGAAGATTGTGGTGTTAAAGCAGCAAGTGCACATCCCAAGTGAGGTGTAGGTGCTGTGCATCCTCAGAGCACCATCGCTGGGAGGGATGGGTGCCCACCCACTCCTGCAAGGACTCAGGCAGACTCCTCCACCACTTTGGCAGCTTCCATCCCCAAAGCTGTTAACAGGCTTTCCCTTTGGATTTTGCTGCAATGTTCCATCTGGAGTAAAAGGAGAAGCCACCACCTGCCATGAGGCTCTCACAGTGCAGAGAAACCAGAGGCAAGAGCAGAGAAAAATCAGCTACACGAGACATCCTCAGGCTGGACACGTCCGGGCCCAGGAGGTGAGAACACATCTCCTGCCTCCTTATTGCCCTCAGAGCAGATATTCCCAACAAGCAGACAGAGCCCACAGCAGGCTCAGAAACCTGGAGGTGCGAGTGGAAGTGGGAACCTCTGGGAATGGCTGCCTCGAGTCATGTCCACACCACACCACAGCACTTCTGCGGTTTGGATAATCATTCCTCCCTCTAGCACACGCCTTCCTTGCTTCCCTCCAGCTGAGGTGCCTTGCTTATCCCCTCCCAAGACATGCCCCTCATGTTGCTCCTGCCCTGTTTCAGATTTTCTCTGATGTCGTGGTGACACCACTCTCTGAAGAGCAAACAGGAGCACCAGGCCCGGACAGCCCCGCTTGACAGGGAGACAATATTTGCTATGGTGTTTATTCCCTGAGGGGAAGGAAGATGGATGGGAGAACCAGGCCTGCTGCTGACGTGCCCCCCTTGCCTTGCCAAGTCCATCTTTTTGCTCAGCAGGGCTGTGAGGACACACGGTTTGTCCAGGGGCTGATTACAGCAGAACCCTCCTCACCCCGACCCCGCCACTGCTGACCCATGAACATTTGAGGGTGTTGTACCCCCGTGGAGTTATTTTCCTGCTGAAAGTCAGATTCCTGAGGCTGGATTTCTCTTAGCCAGGATCATTTCATTTCACTGGACTTGCTGCCATGAGAGTGAGCTGCAAAAAGGGGTGAGCAAGCAGAGCCAAGCAGGAGAGGCCCTTCTAAATATCCTTTGCTTTCTGCTTAAGTATTGGAGGCAAAGTCCTTGCACAGTATTCAGAAGTAGCAAGAATCCCCCAAGCTCTCCCACAGCCCTCTCCAGAGTGTGCTAAGTGGGTTTTTGGCTGTCCTCAGCCTTGCTCACAGCTCCTCAACCTCTGTGGATGCCTTCAGCCCCTGCAAAGCCCTGTCCTCGACCCCTCCGTGATGCTTTGCTCTTGGCTGCTGTTATTTGAGGACATTTTTTCCCCCTCCCTTTTAGCAGAAAGCTGCATAACTGCTTCATACACTGCTTGTCAAATTTATTATCTGTACTAGCCTGAGTCCACAAAGCCGATGGGCCTCATGCCTGCAGAGTTGTCACGTGCAAGGTCACCGGCCCTGTCGATACAGATAACCTCTGCGTGGACATGTTCCACCCCTCACGCTCCTCACAGGGTAAACAGCTTGGGATGACAGTAGGAATCCTACAGGGACATGTGGAGACGTCGGCAGGTTTTTCTGCGGTTACTTGCCATCTAGTTAGTCATGAACCAGCCACCAGTCTGCTGCTCTCCACCAAAATATGGGCAATTTTCCTTAATGAACCTGCTAAAAGGCTGTGGGTTGGAAGGGATGTTAAAGCCCATCCAGCCCCACCCCTGCCATGGGCAGGGACACCACCCGCTATCCCAGGGTGCTCCAAGCCCCGTCCAACCCGGCCTCGGACACTTCCAGGGATCCAGGGGCAGCCACAGCTGCTCTGGGAAACATTCTGTGGGAATGCTCTGTGTCTGGCGTTGTCCCCAGAGGACCTATCCCCACGGAATAGAAGGATGAATTGGCTTCCTTTACCTCTGCTTTCTTTCCCCAGCAGTTTTTCAGTAAATCACAGATGTCAGATGTTATCAGCACCTGCAACTCTTTTATTTTGGAAGTGGCGCAAAGGCGCATCGGTGACTTTGGGAGTGCTAAAAAACAAGGAAAGAAGAGGTTAATAAATCTTCCTCTCAGCAGTGTCCATTCCAGTGTCCTCACCCCTCTCCTGGCCTTGCAAAGAAATGTGACACGCACTCGCTCCTCAGCCACGTTGCAAAGCCCTGCTTTGAGTTCCTCCTCTCTTTCTGGAGAAGGAGAGCTGAGTGTGTCTTGGGAGAAGGGGAATCACTCCACGGATGAGTTATTGAAGGGGAAATGTGGCCAGGCTTCCGGTCTGAGTGGTGTTGTCATTGCTGCCCCCCAAACGATCTCTCTGCGACCTCAGCCTCACAGGCCTGACTGTGATTTATGGGAGCCCATATCCAGATGTGTGCCAGCGCGAGCCCAGGGCCTCTTGGATCATGCCACTTCCAAGGGGAACACAGGCTCCTTCTTTTCCACTTGCCCCTCAGCTTCTCCTCTCCAGACAGGTGTGGCTGCCCCATGGAACACTCAGACCTGATCTTCCCTTTCCTTTGCACTTCTCAGGGTGTCTTCCAGAAGTGCAGCTCGCCACAGGGAGACATCTGCCATCTATTAATTAACTCAGTACCTGACGGGTGTCATCCTCCTGAAGGGATTCTGGAGAGCAGCACTGAAAATGATGAAGGGTTAGAAAGGAGTGATTTATTGGCGGAAGATTAAAGGAGTTAAATATGAAAAGCTCAAGTGAATGATGGCAAAGGAGAATCTGAAGCCTGTGCAGAGTGGTTTGAAGGGTAATAACACCCAAAAAGAAGTGGTGGCATTGCTGAGATGGGGCATTTCAGCAAAAGCCCTTCGGGAAAGCTCAGGGCAAGCAGAGGGAATTGCCCTTTGCCAGCCTGAAGTTATCAGGGTCCACACTTCCAAATTCACTCCTCTGATTTAAATGCAGCGAAGGATTATTTGCTCTAATACAGCAGAGGCACAATTAGAAGGGCAGAAACTCAATTTCTCCTTCCTTTTCCCCTCAGTGCCTCGGGTTTCTGTGTGCTCAGCACTGCTGCAGCCCCCGAGCACCAGGGACCCCTCAGGAGCTCCCAGGCTTGTCCTGGTGCCAGCACATATTGCAGATGCCACGCAAGGCAGAGGCACAGAGAGTAATACCTGCTTTTTTTCTGGAACACTAGATTTTGCTGTCAAAAACTTGCTTGATCAGAAACTTCAATTTGTATGTGCTGGCCAGGTGCTGCCTCTGCAGAGCAGTGCAGGAAAGCTGTAAGTTATCCAGCCTGGAAAAAAATTCCTCCCTGTGAGGGTGGTGAGGCACTGGGACAGGTTTCTCAGGGAGGCTGTGGCTGTCCCATCCCTGGAGGTGGTTAAGACCAGGCTGGACTGGGCTCAGAGCAATCTGATGGAGTGGGAGGTGTCCCTGCCCATGGCAGGGGGTGGAATGGGATGGGCTTTAAGGTCCCTCCCCAAAACCCAGCCTGATTCTGTGAAGAAGCCTCTCACACAGGGTTGTTCATAGAAAGATCCACGTAAAGGAGTTGTGGATGGGCTGTGCTTCCTTCCACGAGAGGTCCTGGTCTCCTGCCCTGCAGAAATGCTCATTCCCAGCAACAGGGGCCTCCCTGCCCCTCCCAGCTCCCCTCTGTGCCTCAGTGGGCTGCAGAATGTTCATGTTTTCTGCACTGCCCACAGCGTGGTGAAATGATCGCTCTGCTAATGAGATCCTTGGTGTCAGTGGATGGGGCTGAGAGGTCACTGCCAAACTATCCCAGTGGCGGTGCAATTAATTAAGCATCGTTCTCTTCACCCTCTTTATCCAGCCTCGCTCTTGCATAGAGCTGTGACAACTCCCCCAGACTTCCAAAAGGCTATAAAAAAAAGTGTTGCAGTTAGTCTAATTTTTAATCATTTTTTCTTCAAAATGTTTGTACCTCTTAAACCAATGCTAATTATACTTTTTTTTTTTATGGGCAGCATTTTATCAATACAGACAACTGGGACTGGGACACCAATTAAAGTCAGGGAGAGAACTACAGCTGTGGCAGAACACCTGTTTTTTTTCCAAAATTATGACATCAACTTAATTGCAACTTTCCAATCCATTTTCCCCCCAATTAATCTAAAGTGCTCTATTCTTAGGAGGATTTTGGAGCCGTGATAAAGCAAGTCCCTAACCTGTTTTCTGACCCTCTGCTAAACTGCTAATGACTTTTTCGGTTTTATCTCCATTTTAATTGATGACGGGCACAGTCAAAAGCTGGTTAGGAAGTTGTGAGCAAAGTTGTGCTCTGCCTTTTGCAGCAGGGCCCTCTGGTTTAGCGGTGGATGTGGAGACAAAGAGTGGCCGGGATGACTCAAAACTGACTCAAAAAACGAAGCAGAGCAATGAATGCTGCCAAAAAGATCCCAGCTGGGCATGTGACCCTTGTGCATCTATCTCACATCAAGACTTTGCTGTGGGGCTCTTTAATCCAGGGTGTTGCAGCAAGGTGGGGGTGTTTCCAACAGGAGGAAGAGGGAGGTGGTGTGGGAGAGGGGAGAGGGCCGAGGAGGAGCCTTGGGCACGTCCATCAGCAGCTGCTGATCCCTGCCGGGTCACAAACCCCCTGCTAACGCTGCACATCCCCTACCCGAGCCCTCACAGCCCTGTCCTGCCCCAGAGCTCGAATTCCCCCGTGCTCTCCCCCTCCCTCAATTCCCGCAGCTCTGCCGTGCAGCCCTGGCCCTCTGTCCAAGCTCCTGCTCCATCCCAGGACACCCCAGGCCCCTCACTCCCCCTGCCCTGGGCATGGCCGCGGCCAGAGCTGCCCCATGGGTGAAGCAGATGCCAGGTGAAGCAGGCATCAGGCCCTGTCCCAAAACAGACGTGCTGCTGTCTGTCCCATTCCCTGCCCTTCAGCCCCTTGGATTTCTTCATGGAAATCCCTCCTCTGCCGAGCATTTCCATCTCCTGTAGCTCCCAACTGCTGCCCTTGCCCAAAGCACCCTGAGAAGGATCCCCGGGGCAGCAGGGAGGACTCGTGCAGGTCTCAGAGCTGAAATACCCAATTCCTTCACGGTTCGTGAGTGCTCACAGACTTCCCACGAGTGCAACCTGCAATTCTCCACATTGCCTGATGGCTGGCTCTCCCCCAGCCTGTGCCAGCCAGGTCTGCTCCAAATAACCATGGAACAGACCCACAGGGATCACCACGTCCCACTCCTGGCCCTGCACAGGACACCCCCACAATCCCACCCTGGGCCTGGGAGCATTGTCCAAATGCTCCTGGAGCTCTAGAACGTGGACTCAAGGATCATTTGAGATCCCTTCCTATCAGGCATTCTCTGTCTTCACTCAGCAGCCTCTTAACCTTTGCTGTAATAATCCCCACAGCCAGGGCTTCTTTCATCTCCCACACTCACATGTGCTTTTCCAGCTCCTGAATCACTCCCATAACTCTTCTCTGCAGCCTGTCCCATTTATCTCTCTGTTCTTTTAGAGCCTGGACACAGGAGCAGAGCCATCCTTTCAAAATTACTTCCCAAGGAGCGCAGCTGCAGCTGACAGAACCTCCTTTTGACTCTTAGCACCTCCTCCAGAGCAGGGGGTCCCCCCAAAACACGGGGTGTGCAGCTCATGGGCTGCTTACAGCAAACACAGCTTGGGTGGCTGGGATGTGGGAGGCCAGATTAGTCAAAACAAGGCTGGGAAGGGCTGGAGGAGCCCAGCTGCACACTGGGGTGGGGGCACTGGGCCCCCTTCACACCAGCTCTGAAGGAGGTAAAGGCTTGAGCTGCATCCGAGCCAGGAATTCCTGCAGGAAACCCTCAAAGCAGGAGAGTGGCCCCGTGGGCATCGATCTGTGTGAGCCTGGAGCTCTGAGCGTGCGAGTAACTGTGAATCCCAGCGGCTTTTCCAAGGCCCATTCATTGAGGAATAAAGACAGGTGTGGGTACACAGAGCCTCTTGCTTGCTGGTCCCGTTGTGTGCAGTTTGTCCAACTGCCTTATTCCACAAATCTGATGGCCTGGGTGAGCCTTCCTTGAGCTCTCCCCGCTCCGCAGTGGGGCTGGGATCTCCCCTGGAGTGGGGATGTCTCTCTGGGCCTGAGATTCCCTACCCAGGGCCAAGAGAGCCTTCCTGGCCCGAAGGAGAGACCCTCTGTGCACGACAGATCCTTGCTGAGTCCCTGAATTAATACAGCTTACATCCCTGTAGTTAATTCACGTAGACATAAATCCCTGTCCAAGTCTGAGACCAAGACTGGAGCTGGCCACCCTGAAGCTCCAGCAGGGGTTCGGGCAGTGAGGGGCTCCACTCAACCTCGTGACTCAGCAGGAGGAGTTTCCTTACCCTTTTGTGCCTTCAGCCTCTGTGTAAACCCTTCTAAATCGGTCCCAACTTGATTTTCCTCTGCACGTTCCACCCCGTGGTCAGTGATGGAGCGGCCCTTGCCACTGCGCCTTGTTCAGCTGCATGTCTCTAAGTTTGTATTGAAGCCACTTTTGCCGATGTCTTTGACGGGGATTCTTTAAGGGACCCTGAGCTGCTCACTGACGACAGAAAACAGTCCCAAAACAGGGTCAGTGCATTGAAACCCCTCCCTCCCTCCCGCTCAGCCCCAGGCTGCGTCCTCCTACCCCACCCCGGCTCTCCCTTGCAGGAATTTCAGGCCGCGGCTTCTGCTGCTGTCCCTGAAGCTCCGTTCTCCCCCGCTTTGCAATGACCTTTTGCATAATTGAAGAGTTGTTATTGTGTCTCCTCTCAGCCCTGCTGCCTCCAGATTAAATGACACCAATTACTTCCCAGCAGCTCCTGTTTTCCTGGCCTCTGATTATTCTTACTGCTGTCACACGACCTCTCTTTGGGTTGTCCTTGGAGCCAGGTGCTGAAGCTGGAGCCAGCCGTGGCTGTAAGGGGAGGAGAGGCAAAGGGCCACCTTTGCTGTCCCCTCCTCACGCTGTCAGCCCTGCCGAGATCACCCAGAGGGCTGGGCACGCCTGGAACGGGCAGGTAAAGCTGGATGGGTGCCACAGGGTGGAAGTGCTCCTGCACTCCTCCAGACTCCTGGAGTCACCGAATGGCTGGGGCTGGAAGGGACCTGTAAAAGCTCACCTAGTCCAGCCCCTCCCCATACTTTTCACCGGATCGGGTCGCCCGGAGCCCTGTCCAACCTCACCTTGAACGTTTCCAGGGATGGGGCATCCACCTCCTCCCTGGGTGCCAGGGCCTCGCCACCTTCATCATTAAAAATCCTCGTCTCGGGTCTGAACCTCCCCTCTTTCAGTTGAAAGCCAACACCTCTTACCCTCTCACTACAGCACCTGCTAAAATGTCTGTGCCCACCTTTCCTAAGCCCCTTTAAATATTGAAAGGCCGGGAGGATGCTGCTCCTGGGAATGGCACAGTTTCACCACGGGGGTGTGGACCTCCAAAAGCAGTCCCGTGCAGGGAGCCCTGAAATTCCTGGGGACACTGCTGGGACAGAAAGGAAGGCTGAGGAGCTGTGACGGGAGGAAGAAAATTAAGATGCTCTCGAGCTTTCCAAAAGTGTGATGCACCATTTGTCTGTGCTACAAGCCCTCACATTTGTCAAAGCTTAAAGAGAGACAGACACAACTGAACCGGGGAAAAAACCCCAGCAGTGGGAGGGAATTGGGAATTGGGAACAACTCAGGTTCACACAGGTCTGTTGGACTCCCTGTTCACAAAGGAAATCATTAGAAATCACCAAACCCCAGGGTTTTTGGTGCTGATCCTCTAAACTAATGAGCCTGTGCTGCGGGAGCAGGGTGACTCCTGGGGAGCTGTTTGGTATGAGAACCATACCATAAATGTGAAAGTTTTTTAAAGGGGGGGGGAAAAAAAAAAGCTGTTTACAAAGTGTCCCAAATTTTACACTCTTCAGGCTGTTTTTGCTCAAGGCAAAGATTTCTCAGGGTCAAAAGTTACAGAGAGGCGAAGCTCTTTGTGGTGCATTTGGAATATATTGAAAGCCCCAGTATCACTCAGTGCACAGCGGCAATCTCAGGGGTCTCTTGAAGATTTTGGCTGCAGCTGAAACTGTCTGGATTTCTTTCTGGAAATCCCCAGTGTGAGAGTTGCCCTGCCCCAGCATGGCCCAGTGCCCAGACACAAACTCCCCTGCAGAGCTCTGCTGCACCAGGAGTTCTCCTCCTTCTCCCTTTCCACTCTAACTGAGGTATTATTTTCATTCAGAGCAGACTTGCTCGGAGCTGGCTGGAGACAACAGCCAGGGCAGCAATGAAAGAGGGAGGAAATGGAGTATTTTTATCCTTGCACTGTCACCAAACCTCCGAGTTCCACCTGGAAGCAATGAGGTCAGTGCTAAGGGATTCATCCAAAGACAAAAAAGTCACCTGAGTTGGAAAAAATCAGTGCAGGAGGGAGGATTGACCTAAACTAGGCTCAACCTTGCAGCCTGTGAGCATCTTTATCCCTTGCAGAGGTTAGGAATACCCCTGGAAGGTATCTTGGAGCAGGAGAACCCCCCATCCTGGAAGGGTCCTGTTCAGGACATGGACGTCTCCCTGAGCTTGGCTGGAGCTGCAGAAGCAGGAGACACACCTGGGACTCGCAGGGTGCAGGCCCATGGCTTTTTGGAGCATGACCCTCCTGGCAGTGCAGCCACCAGAGTTCTAAAGAAAGGTTTTCCTATTTCCCTGCTGTGTTATTTCAACAAAAAAAAAGCAATTTCCCAGCTGGTGTTAGTTCTTTTTGAAATGCTGCCTTTATCTTTGGCGCTTTGTGGTGTTAAACAGCTGCTGCATTTCACACCAGGAGAGCACAAATCCCCGTTTTTCTGCCCCAAAAGGGCAGAAATAAACATGGATGTTGTCACAAGTGGAACCACTCGCTCTATTTTTGTCTCCCTTATCTCTGGTTCTCCAACAAGATTTCTCCCGAGTCTTTCTTCTCCTTGATCTTGCTTTTTTCTGTTCCCATCATCTTCTTATCCTCTTTTCTTCCTTCCCTGGGTTTCTGGAGCCTCTGCCTTTCATGCACAAAGCTGGCAGCTCTCTTTAATCAAACACAGCAATTAAGAAACTCTCAATTACAAGTGTCACCCGTGTCATGATTTATTCCTGGCTTCAGGACTTGGAGTTCACTTCTTATTGCTGTGTCTGGAGAAGTCTGAGGGGAATGGAGTGCAGAGGACTGGATCCCAAGAGCAGCACCCCTGCCTCCAGCAGCCCCAAACTGTTATTCAGCTCAGCAGCTGAGAAGGTTTTGTGTGATTTGGAAGGAGACTGGGACTTACTGTTGGGAAGGAGGTGATTCCCAGAGGAGCCAACACTGGAAGGCACACAGGGTACAACAGGAGCATCTCATTTCTTCTTTTTCCCCACCCCCCCCTCAAAAATTAGGTATCCTCCATCTTGCTTCTTCCCTCTGTGGAAGATAAGCATGGAAGTGGAACTATCACTTATTAATCTCAGAATTAATCCCCCAGAGCTCTCTCTGCGCTAAACCCCAGCCCTGAGGAGGTTCTGTGCAGCCACAGCACTTTGGTCGTTCCCTGAACCCGGGGTGAGGGCTGCCCACAGGTGGAATTTGGGGGAGGAAGGGAAGAGCACTGGACTTCTGGTGGTGTTAAGTGAGCAAAAAAGCCATTTTCCCTTCATAGGAGACATGCACACATTTATACCACCCCTTGTAAATCTGCCTTTCTCAGGGGCTGGGCCCAGCACACTTTTATTTGCATTTTGTGCCTCTGTACGAGAAAGAACCAAGAGGCCACGAAGAAATGCCAGCAGAGGAGACAGAATACCCTCATGGCAGCTCTGTGGGCACGAGCATCCCCCAGCCACGGCTGAGGAGGGGCTCTGCAGCCCTGTCTGCCCACACCTTCTGCACCAGCAGCGGGGTCTGTGGAGCAGGGAGATGGGATCCTCCTTCCTGGAGGATGAACCTCGCTCCGAGGTTCTGATGCCCAAGAGCTGGGCTCGGGGGAGCAGGGAGGGCGTCTCTAACACAAGCAGGCACTCAGCCCGTGCTCCTCGGAGCTCCTTTGCACCTCAGACTCTCGCTCTCCTCCGCCCCTGGCACCTCTGCTGCTCCCCCCAGCCCCTCGGGGCCGTGCTGTGCTATTTCCCGCTCTCCTCTACCTCGCCCTGAAGGTTCCCATTTCTCCTTGGCTTGATTGATGCGCCTGCAGAAGATCAGTGGTGCCTGCACCATCCATCCCGGCCGTGACAGCCACGCGACCTGCAGCGCTCGCTGCTGTCCCCGCGGACCTCAGCGGCCCGAGCTGGAGGGCGCCGGGACCAAAGGCACGGGGGAGAGCTCCAGGGACTCCGCCTGGAGCAGGGGAACATCCTGGAACAGCGTGGGAGCGCCCTGGCCGTGGGCTGTCGTTCCCGCGGTTAATTCAAGGGAAAAGCGGGAGCTGAGGTTTTTGGTAGTGACAGGGCAAGGGGCGGCGGCGTTGAACCACGGGAGGGGAGAGTCGCGCTGGGTACAAGGGGAGACAGTTTTTGTGATGAGGCGTGGGAGCACTGCAACAGGCTGCCCCGCAAGGCGGGATTCTGTGCTTCTGTGATCCCGGGATTCTCCATCCACTCCAGAAGCCCTGACTTTTAGAATCACAGAATAGGGTCACAGATTGGTCTGGGTTGGGAGGGACCTCGAAACCCATTTAGTGCCACCCCTGCCATGGCAGGGACACCTCCCACTATCCCAGGGTGCTCCAAGCCCCGTCCAGCCTGGCCTTGGACACTTCCAGGGGCAGCCACAGCTGCTCTGGGCACCCTGTGCCAGGGCCTCCCCACCCTCACGGGGAGGCATTCCTTCCCAATACCCCATCTAGCCCTGCCCTCTGGCAGGGATCCAGGCTTGTTTTTACCCCTGGATTGTCCTGTGATGGGGATTGTCACTCTGCTGCCGCACTAAACCACTGTATTTTACTTTTTTTAAATGCAGAGAGCACCAAGGCCGTGGCACTGGGAGGGCTGCTTTGCCCTGTGCCTGCAGTGCCTGTTCCAGCAGCTCTTGGCTGTTCCTGGTGTTTGGGGCTGAGGGAGGTGGATGCTCCCACTTCACATTCCGTCTGTTTCTTTCACTCCTGCCTTTGCTTTTGTTCAATTAATTCTCCTTCCATATTCATAATTAATATGTACATTAGCTGCCTAATTTCTCCCTCCCCGTCCATTATTTAACCATGCCCAGACCATGAGTAGTGTCCTCTGGCTCAAAAGATGCTTCTAAATGAAAGCTGCAGTTTAGTGTGGACTAGCAGAGATGGGAGGTGTGTGTTTGAAAGCTTCTGTCCCCTTCCAGGACTCGGATCAGCACCAGCCCATGCTGCTTCCCAGAGTTTTCAGCACGTTGGGATCTCAGGGCGTTTGGGGCCTGCTGTGCTTCAGAGAACCGTGTCCTTTAAGGCTTTAAGGATGTGCCAAACTAAACCTTACCAGTGACAGCAGGAAGGGTTTAACCCTGCAGCCTGCAGGGATATTGTGTCCCTCTGAGCAGCTTCCACCCTGCCTGATCCTGGGGAAAGAGGAGGCTCAGAGGAGTGGGCTGTGCAGTGGGATGTGCTCCTGCTCCCAAAGGCCCCTTCCCATGCATTTCCCAGCACCTGCACAGGCTTTCCCAGGAGGAGCTGTTTCCCTCTGGGAACCTGGAGGACATTTATGGTTTTACATTTCTGGAGAAAAATCAAGATAAAATTTAATGGTGGAAGGAGGCAGGGCAGGCCCCACACTACCCCTGGTGCCTCCTCCTCCTCCCAGGGTCCTCTCCCAGAGAAAGGCAGAACCGTCCTGGTGCATCCCGACCTGCTCCAGCACAGCATCTTCCTGGGGGCCCTGCAGCCGTGGCAGGTCCTGTGCATCCATTGTGGGATGCTCCTGCTGGATGGGGTGTGGTCTGCTTTTGGGGGATTTAGTGTGCCAGTGGAATTGCATCCCAGCATCTGGAGAGGGATGGGAGGGAAGACTCTTGTGGCTTGAAAAGGATCACGGGCCTGGTCAGTCACTGGCTCAGTTCTCTGCTCCATGCACAGCTGGCACCTGGAATGTGTCCTGGCCTCAGCAAAACGGGTGGGTGAGAGCAGCACCCCGGGGGCAGGGCCAGGGAGTGGGAATGGGATGGTGGAGACCACCCAGGACATCAGGATCACCCTGTTGGGCTGTTGTTCCCTGCAGCAGGCACATGGCTTGAGCTGCCAGCTCTCTTTTTAGACACTGCTCACTCCTGCATCCTCTGTTCCCAGAACATTTTCTGCAGTTGCTCCCCCGAGCTATGAGGAATGCAGGAAACGTTGCAGCTGGGACTTCAGGGAACGACATTCCAGCTGTTAACCACAGCTTTTTCCTCCCCAGTTTCCTGGAAACTGGAAAGCTGTAATTTCCTTTGTGCTTGCCTGTCACGTCACCAGGTTCCAGAGAAATCCTTTGTGTGCTCCAACATCCTCAGTCTGGGATGAGCCCCAGCGCAGACCCGGGACAGCTGGATGTGTCACATCCCTGCTGGATGTCGGAGCTGCTCCAGGAGCGGGAGGCCAATGCAGCAAGACTCGGGGTGAGACCTTTGGGAAGGGAAGGTGATGCTTTTAGCCCAGCTGAGTTTCAGTCTTTTGCTCCTGGATTTCCCCCACTCCCCCTCTGCCACCCCCACGTCTGCCAGCGCCAAGGCCTGTGTGCCTCAGTCTGCTCAGGACCATCCCAGGAATGATGCAATGCCTCCAAAATGTCCGGGCCTTTCCATCTCTCTTGGATTGCTCTCCACTGGCAATAACAAATATTTTTTGGAAAGGAGTCTGTAGCTGGTCTCTCGTGCCTTAAAATCGTGCTTATTTTAAGGCAAGCTGCTTTTGTGAATCCGGCACAGCTGCTGCGTCTCCTTTCTCTGGGGCTGGGCACGGATCTGTCCCGTCTTGGAGTTGGGAGGGCTGTACCCCCGCCAGGCAGGCTGGGAATTGAGCTTTCCCCAGTGTTCCCAGCTTGATCCCTGTCGATGGTGTCCCTGTCAGCGTGCCGTCCCCATCCACCTGGACCCACTGTTCCTGCAGCTGCTTTCACACCCAGGCATTTCCCATCTCCCAGAGCACAGATTTTGGAATAGCTCTTTATTGGTGCCCAGCCTGTGCTCCAGAGCACTCCTGCAGTCACAAGAAATCAGAAACTGGGGGGGGGAAAGAAAGATGAGCACAGAGTCCCCAAAACTCCATGAGTGCAATCTGGACACATTCAGTGGCCAGTGTGTCCTTAGGTCGTGGCGCTGGGAGAAACGGGAGCTGGGGAGGGTGGGAAGGGAAGCCTTTTTTAACAGCAGGTATAAGAGCAAGAAGAATTCCACAGCAAGTTTACCCAGGGAAGCTTGTTTTTATTCCTGAGTTTGCTCAGAGAGTTGTGCACAGCTTAGAACCATCTCAGGTTCTGGTCTCTTTAGCAAATGACATTTTAACTTGAAAAGAGAGGGGAGAGGGATTAAAATGTTCTGGCAGCCTTTATCAGTGCCGTCTGAAAGCGCTTCTGTCCTTCAGCACCCTGAGAGCAACAGATTAGGACAGGGCTGGGAATATGCTCAGTGCAGCGTCAGCTCGGAGCAGATCTGCAGGATAAAGGATGTTGTTCCCTCGCCACAATAATTTCAGAACCTTCGACAACAAGCTCCTGCACAACTCCACCGCAAGTCCATTAAGCCCCAGAGATGAATTCCACATTTCAGGAGGAATCATTACTCAACCTGTCTCTAAACACAGGAGATAATTCCTGATTTACTCTGCTCCGTTTGTTTGGACCTTCGGGAGAGCACAACTGGAGGAGATGCACTTGGCAATAGGCAGGAAAACTTACTCAGTTTAGCAAGATGGGGAGATAATTTTATGCCTCCAAGTGCAAGGGGTCGTATCTTCCCCTCACAGGACAGCAAGTGAATTCTGGTGGATGCCAACTTAATTTCCAGGGAGGATAGGCGCGTAAGGCCCTTCTGCTCTGTAGGAGCTGGTGCCACGTCCCCTTTGCCACAGGGCAGATTCTGCACTCCAGCCCTCCTTCCCCTGCACCACTGTCCTGCTCTTCACGTGTAACCCCAGTGTTACTCATTTTTCAGGCCGTTTCTCCAATCTGCTGTGAATGATTTGGATTCCAGTCCTGTTGTCCACAGCACTCACCACCACAGGCAGAAATTTTATTAGCTCCTACTTCTCTCATTGTCCAAGTAATTAATTAAAATATTGATTAGCACTAGAGACGGGGCAGACCCTAGTGAGATTCTTCTAGATAAATCCTTTTGGGTAGGTAGCAAACTACCTGCAGCTCCTGGAGGTGAAGCTTTCCAATTAAGGATGTTCTTTCTCCTTCTTCTTTTCTCCTCTCTGCATAATCCCATCTGGCTGATAATTGGTTTGTGAGAACAAGGTGGGACAGGGTCAGAATCTTTCCTTCAGTCAAGAGCAGCTTCCCCAGGTGGGCCAGGTACCAGCCCAAAGGAGAAATGCAATGTTTGATGTGATCTGAGACAATCCAGGGCATCATTATCCAAGTGATTGTACGTGGATTAGTCCTTTCTTCAGCATCTTTCCGGTGGTCAGTGCTCAGCTGGGTCTGGATCTGCCTGATTTCTCTGGTTTCCCCTTCTGAGATGCTCCCGAATTCCTCCAGCTTTCTGGGAATTGTGGTGTTAATTGGTAGCAGTTCAGTGATTCCTTGGCTCATCTTTTCAGTATCCTAGTGGGAACTTTCCGGATTTTCTTGAACTTTTGTGCGACATATATGGGTTATTTGTCTTCCTCTTGCCCAGCTGGGGACTGGATTCCATCCACAGCTCCGCCTCAGGCCCAGGCCCGGAGATTCTTTGTCTTTTGGCTACGAACAACACAAACTGTGTCTCTTCAACGAGCATTTCCTGGGAACAGATTTCGGGTTGCCAGAGGCAGTTTGAGTGAATTTGAATAGCAACATTCCTGGGGTTTTGATACACGTTTTGTTGGCACTCTGCAAACAGCCCCTGAATCCACACGGGACCATCCCTGTGCTGGAAAGCCTGCCCTTCCAACAGCAGCAGAGCACCAGGAGAAACCCTTCGGGCTTGACTGCAGCAGTGGCCAGGAGTACTCCGGTGAGAGATCTGGCTGAGCTAAACACCCCAAGGGACACTGAAAAGCTTCAGCTTTGCTGCTTTTCCAGAGGGATGAGCGTTGTGCTCGGCTGTAAAGAAGCCCTCGGCTCCGTCAATGCTTGGGGTCTTTCCCTCCAGTTTCAATTCCTCCCCTGACCCTCTGCAATTCCCACCAGCCTTCAAGCGCTCCACGAAAACACCTGGTGCTCAGTCCCAGGACGCCCATGGAGTTCTGGCCCGGCCGGATTCACTCCTGGTAACCTCCCTGGTGCTGCTGATGGCTGTGGCCCAAGGTGAACCCCTCAGAGCTTGTCAGATCTGGTTTCAGGTGTCTCCAGGGGGACGTCTGCTCTGGGGAGAACCTGGCAAACAGCACAGGCTGGATTTTGCTGCTGCTGCGCTTTCCTCTGCTTCCTTTCCTTTGCAACCCTCCTACCTGCCTGCCCCTTGCTCTCCATCAAACCCTTCTCCTCCTGCTCCCTTGGCGCTGCCAACCTTTCCATATTTCCCGGGTTTTATCTCCCTCCCTGCTGATGGCCTTTCCAAAGTGCCTCTTTTTAATCTTCTCTGCCCAGTCAGTCCCTTTCAACAGTGTTCATAAAGAGCACAGAGGAGGGGAAGGGGAAAACGTGGGTTTATTCCTCTTTATGGAAACTCCAGCCCAAATGGATGGAAATTACCAGAGCAAAAGCACAGTAACAGGCCTAGAGGTGACCACAGAGCCAAGACACACTGTTTGCAAGGGCCTTGGATGCTTATCCACAGGGATCTCTCTTCTGCTGGAGAGGTAACGAGGAAAGGAAGAAGCAAAACCTTTCTATGATGTGATAGGAGTTTTCCAAGTGGAAAATGAATGTGGAGCCATGAGCCCAGCAGTGAGAATGGGCTGGGGGTGAGCTGGCCAGGCCATCCTGCAGGTCCCTTGTGCATCCGTGATGATCCCACCCAGGCAGGAGAGGGATGTGCAGCCTGTCTGCCACCAGCAACAGCACCGCGAGTCCAAGGCAGGCAGTCACACTCCCTGCTTATTTTGGGTAATTTTCCCCTTTCCCCCCTCCTTTCCGTACGTGGAACCACTGCTTCCAGGGGCTTGAGGGGCTTTCAGAAAGGCTGCACAGCCCCTGAGGGGCTCCAGTGGGATGGAGAGAGAATCACAGAATCACAGGATGGCTTGGGTTGGAAGTGCCTTAAAACTCATCCAATTCCACTCCCTGCCATGGGCAGGGACAGCTCCCACTATCCCAGGGTGCTCCAAGCCCAGTCCAACCTGGCCTTGGACACTTCCAGGGGCAGCCACAGCTTCTCTGGGCAAAGAATCAAATCTGTGGCAGATGCCTGGCAAAGCACATTGCAGCCAGGCTCTCCACTTTTCACGCCATATGGAGCAAATTGTGCTGCTGTTGTTTGTTTGTTGTGGTGTGGAAAGCACCTTGGAATGACTTGGGATTCGGCTGAGCATGGCAGGAAACTGCCTGCAGGCCAAGGGCTTGTGCTTAGCCAGGCAAGGACCTTCTTCTCTGCCGGATGCCACCAATTCCCGGGCTGCCAAGAGCTGGAAGTAGCACCGTGAGCATCGTGGTCTGTCTCTTCCCTACTCCTGCCCAAAGAACCTCATTCCTATTCCATTCCTGCTGGGTTAGTAACAGATGCTGCCTGGTCGTGGCTTAAAACATGAGAATAGTGCAAAACTGTCCAGGTTTGGCTTTCCAAAACTCTCCAGATTTGGCTTTCCAAAGCTCATAGTCAGCACATGCTACTTGTTCTTCCTCGAATGGATCCACCTTCAGCATCCACTCACTTCTCTGTCTTCCAGAAGCTTCTCTGAAGCCAGATATTTGCCTTTCTGTGTTGGCACCTGTGAACAGAGCTCTTAACGCTCTCAGTGAACACAAGGCACTGCACAGAAATAGGAAAAAAACCCCCAACCCAACCCCCTAAAAAAATTCAAATCAACCTCTCAGTCTGCACTGTGGTAATTGGGTCTCTCAGAATGGCTGGGCAAACAGTTTGGGGAAGTACCTGAACTCTGGGTTTGGTGAAATATCTAAACTTCACCACAGGCCTTCCCACCCTTCACTTCTCTGCACACCCAGCCTTTTCCAGAGGATTTTTTGCCAAGGTGGGAGGAAGGAATGAATTTTCCCCACTGTGCATTTCTTTTCTGCGTATTTGGGTTGAACTGAGACCTTTTGTTTTCTCTACCAAATTCCATCCTGGAGCCAAAAATGCCAAGTTGCCCAGTGGTCTGGGGCTGCTCACTGGTGGTAGGAGCAACACAATTCCCTCTTGGGTGGGAAGGAGCCCCGGGATGGGAAGAATGCAGAAAATAGAGGCAGCTGAACCAAAATAACACCACACTCCACTTCCACCCCATAATTACAGACAGAAAGCCCTGCAGGGAGCCCAGGGCTGGCTCTGGGCTCAGCCACAAGCTCTACCCAGTTTGGAGAGGGCTGGGTTCCACCCCTCTCTCTCTGATGCTGGAGCCCTGGGGAAAGTTCTGCCTTTCTCAAGCTGCAGAGCAGGGATGCCCCTGAACACCCCCGTGCTTCAGGGAGCTCCTGTGTTAAGCACTGAACATCACAAAGCAAATACTGATAACGCAAAAATAAGAATTATTGTTGTATTGCAAAATGTGGCTTTGCTGCCAAAGCAGGTGTGGGAGGTCCTCTCCTGGGCTGGACCCCCAGCTCCTTTGGATGTCCTGCCCTCCCAAGGATCCTCATCCCTGTCCCTCACACAGCAGATGTGCAGGTTGGTCCTTGCAACAGAAATGGGGACAAAAATCCCAGCTGGAGCTGGATGAAGTCTTCCAGGAAGAGAAACCATCTAACACCACGAGAGCGCAGGGAATAAGCACAGCTGACATTTTGGGGGCAAGAACAGATCATCACTCACAGAGATCTATGGGTTCAGTAAAAAACCATTTCTTAAAAGTGATTTATTAAAAAAAAACCAACAACCTACACAAAACTCTTCAGGTTTCTGGTTAATGCTCAGTGCTGGCATCACCGAGAGGGTCAGCAGGAAAAAATGCTTTGAAGGGCATAAATCCAGGGGGCTGCAGAATCCAGAGGTTAAGGTGTATGGACTAATCCATGTGAAGAACAAGCTGCACCACTGAGGTGGAGAACAACGTGTGGATGGATCCCAAGGCTCTGCAGGAGTAGTTCATCCCACCTGGAAGATCAGGAAGCAGCCCTATGGTCCATCACTCCAAGCATCCACCCTTCACAGCTCAGGTGTGAGGTGATCCACGTGGCTTCACCTCCCCAGACACGGATCACAATTCACCTCTCCAGCGTCACACTTTGGATTCCGGGGTCTTTGTGGAGTTTCCAGCCAGTTTCTCCTTCTCTGGCTCTGCCTTTGGCTCGGCTGCCTTGCTGGCTTCCCTCTCCTGCCTCCTGAGGATCACGTACACGGCCACGAAGCACAGGAAAGCTCCCACCTCGAAGAAAAACTGGAGACCAAGATACCTGTGGAGTGGAAACACAATGAATCAGGGCAGCAGGGATATTCCTGAGTGCTCCAAGCACCACGACTCAAGGCCTCCAGGCACCCTGCAGCACCTCACAGGCAGCTCTGGGGCTGGGCCAGCCCTGCTGCTGCGTTACCTCCATGGAAAAGGCACCAGGTTGTCTCCTCCTCCATGGAGAACAGGACAGGCTGCCTGTGCCTGGGTCACCACAGCCACACACAACAGCCCAGGTTGGGAGAGACCTCACAAACCCATGTGTTCCATGGGAAAGGGAGCCTGGGTGAGGTTATCCAGAGCTCTGTCCACTCGCAGCTTGAAGAGCTCCCACCGAGGACGCCGGGGAGGCTGCTCCAGTGCTTGCTTTTGCCACAATGCAGGGAGTTCTCCCGGCAGTGAACCTCTGTGGTCTGCACGGCCCTTGGCAGGGCCTGTGCTTGTGCCCGTGGCTTTCCAGCCCATTCCTGGGCCCTGCTGGGGGCTGGCCGGGGGGTGTGAGCGTCCCTGCGTGTTCACCGTGGCTCACACAACAACTCATCCCGATGCCGCGCTGCCCCCGGGCCTGCCTGCCCCCGTGTCCCCTCCCTACCTGTGCCTGAAGAGGGTGTTGTCGTAGTATCTGCAGGCTGCCTTCCTGTCACACCGCCTGTCCCACAGGATGCACGTGGTGTCGATGGCGCTGCCGTACAGGACCGGCCCCGGCATCCACGCTGGAAGCAGAGGGTCAGGGCAGCCCAGCCACCCCCCAGCACCGTCACCACCCCAAAACCACGGCCCCAGTGCCCCAGGCAGGCGCCTCCTGAAGGCTCCCGGTGTGGCGACCCCACCACCTCGCTGGGCAGGTTATTCCAGTGCTCACCCCCTTCATGCACTGAGCACTTCTGCTCCTTCCCACCCCACCACTGCCGTGGCCTGTCCTGGGGGCCTCCAGGGAAACTGGAATTTGCACCGTTGGAAAAATAACCGGTGGGATCACATGACAGGGTTTGGAGCCACTCTGATGTGCTGGAGGCAAAGAGGGCAGTACCTGCACACAGCCTGACCTCCTGGACCTGAGCTTATTCCCAGCCCTCCTTTATTTAGACATGGAGATGGAGCCCCATGGAGCTGTGCCTTGCCTCATCTCCACCACGTGCAGCCCCCAGACCCTGGGAGACATCACCTTTCCCTGGCTTGGGAAAGCCTTCTGCAACAGCTGCCATTGTTTTCCAGGTGGCATTTTAACGCGTTTTCATTTACCTAAAACTCTCAGCAGCATGAACTGTATGCCAACAGCAAATGATTTGTCTTCAGGCTGGATGCTCCTGAAAAACAAAATGGAAAACGTTTGCCCTCTGGCAATCCCACAAAGATGGATGTTTCCCTCCCTGCCACGGCACCTCACCCACAAGTTTGTCCTTTAACCCAACCGCCGAGGACTCAGGGAGTTCCCATTTACGTCGGCAACGAAGATGACGGTTCATTCCTTAGGGCTAAACACTGACCACGGCTCTTTCTTGGCCTGAAAATCCTGCCAGACTCCCTGAGAGATGGGGAGGGGCTCAGCTGCAGTGTTCGTGCCTTTAATTTAAAGCATCTTTGCATTGAATTTTAAATGTGAGTAAACACAAGCAACACAGGGGATGCTTTCTGTAACTGAACAAGAGATTTAGGTGTTGAGGAAGCGGCTTTTCTGAGCTGACAAGCCCCAGTGTCTGTTTTGGTGGCACCCCAGTCTTTGGGAATCGATATTTCTGGCTGTGGTTCCTGCTGGGGTCACACGTGGAAAAGGCCTGGGTAGCAGAGGACCCCCAGGCCAGCACCCTCAGGGGACTCAGCTTCCCCCTCCTCTCTGACTGCCTGGAGTGCACACAGCTCGGGGAGTCAAGGTAAAACCAGATTTTTAACCACAGCTTTTCCCTAAAAAGCATCTCTTTGGGGTGCTTTGGCCAGGGAAATGTGCTTGGAAGTATCACTGATGGGCTATCACAGAGATTCCCCCATGGCTTTCCCCTCTCCCTCAGCCTCTGCCCAGCCTGGGGTCCAGCCCCACCAGCCTGGGGTCCAGCCCCACCAGCCTGGGCTGGCTCCATCCCGCTGCTGCTGCCCCACGGGCACCTTTCCAAGGGGGTGGGAAGCTGGAGCCCTAATTGCCTCTCTGCACTGGGAACGAGGGTGTATTCAAGCACAGGAAGGTAATTAAACTTCTTAACTTCACACAGAGCTGCACTAAAAAGCGGCAAAGCACCGCCGTGCTAAATTACTGCTGAGTTAATGGTGCTTCTTGTTCCCGAGGTAAAAGCCACGGGAGGAGCTGGGCACGAGGCGCAAGAGGGGCTGATTTAACCCTCCCTCAGCTGGAGAAGTCCTTCCTCCTCAATCCAAGGGCCCCAGACATCCCCTCTGGAAGCCTCCTGTGGCTGCACCGTGGCCAAGGCAGTGCTCACCTGAGGATGAGCATGAAGGACGGCGTGTGGGACGTGCTGGCCAGGATCCCGGCCAGGCAGGACAGGATCACAAAGGGCAGGAAGAGGTGGGAGCAGCCGGTGCTGCAGGTCCCGGGCTTGGCAAAGCCCGCCAGCCCCTCTCCCAGGATGCAGCTGCAGTTGGTGTAGTTCTGGGAAGAGGAGAGAAAATCCATGTGCTCAGGGATGTGCAGATGGAAGGGAACGCTGCCAGCTGCCATAGGGAAGGAGCGGGGTTAGGATTTGTCTGTAAATAATTAGTGGTAATTAGCACTCAGTCAGACCTCAGTCCTTCCAGTGCTCCAGGAGAGCTGGAGAGGGACTTGGGACAAGGGATGGAGGGACAGGACACAGGGAATGGCTTCCCACTGCCAGAGGGCAGGGATGGATGGGATATTGGGAAGGAATTCTTGGCTGTGAGGGTGGGGAGGCCCTGGCACAGGGTGGTCTCCTGCTGTGAACCCTTCACCCAGGGCTGTGTGTGGGGCAGAGCTGCAGCCACAGCAGAGCCAGGGCCCAAAGCCACAGCCAGGGCCCAAGCTCAGGGGAGTGTTAAATCTAAAATGTAAAACCTCACCTTTGCGAGAGGGTTATAAATAACTGGCAGAGCATGATAGCAAAGAAAAGATGCCCTGGGCTGATGGATGAGGAATTTTTCCTTTTTCCTTTCTAGTCACAATTCCCTCTCTTTTTTTTTAAGTAAGAAAATGGGTTTTTTTGGAAGAGACCCTTAAATGAAATGAGCATGATCTTTTTGTTGCCAGAGGGGGTGGCAGTTTGCAGAAGGGTGATCCCAGAGGCAGGAGCAGGTCAGGGTCTCCCAAAGCCTCATTCCTACACCACTGTCTGCCTAATGCCCATAAAGGACACCACAGGGAACTGCTCCTGGGGGAAGATTTGGGATGGAAGGGGACACAATTCCTCCTCCCATCTCTAGCAAACAGGGTTTAATATTTTAAATGAACACTGGGATTTATCTGCTTCAGCCACCTGAAAAGAACCAAACCAAACACCTCTGGGCTCCTTCTGCAACTGTGGAGGAAGAGGAGGGTGTCCTGAGGAATTCCCACAGGAAGGGACCTTGTGAGAGCTGAGGTGAATTTGGGCCCAAGCAGGGAACATAAAAAGCAATGAGAGGAATTAAAACTCACTTGATCTGTGTGACCTTTCACAGAGAATCAGAGTCCCCACACGGAGGATGAAGCCAAAGACAAACAAAGGGCTGGAGATGCCCCAGGCTCCGCCCCTCTCATCCAAAACCTCGGAGGATTTCAGAGCAGGGAGCACGACCCCAGCTGCAAAAACCTCGGAGCAGAGGGGACAGTCCCAGGGAAGCCCCTGTGGCCACCTCACTTCAACAGCTCGCACTGAACCCAAACAGCAAAGCACTTACAGGTTGTCAGTGTGCGGCGAAAATTTGGAGGCTCCTGCTCTTGTCCGTGACATTTTTGGGGACATCAGCAGAGAGCAAATGGCTTCCAGTGTACGAGAATTTCCAAAGGTGTCAAAGCCAAGCTTGCGTGGTGCCCCCTGGAAGGGCTGCAGCAAAGCTGGGCACACAACTGGGGGGCTTTCTGCGCTCTGGGAGGGTTTCTGGAAACCCTGGGGCGTGGAAGGCGGCAGGCAATGAGTGCCACAGGTCCCTGCACTGGCAGAGATGCTGAAAGTGGTGAAAAAAGTATAAAGTTTCCAAGAAAGCAAGGGCGGGAAGAAGGAGGCGTCTTTGAGGAGGAAAAAAGTAGCTGAAGAGGATCTGCTACATAACAGGCAGGCGTGGGGGTGCAGAAGAGCACATTTGGGACTAAGCTCTGGCAGAAAACATAATTGTTATTAAAATGAAGTGCTGCTAATTAACAAAATGCTGCTGAAAACTGCCCAGACAGTCCCATGCTGCCATTACATCCTGTGCCAAGAATACAGTGGAAAACTACTCATCCTACATGGATTGCTAAGGATTTTCAGATCTGTATTTGAATTGGCAAAGGTTTTCTTATGATTTATCTGTCGAACTGTGTTGTCTGGAGACCTGAGAGAGCACCTGGGAAAACTCAGAGCTGTTGGGGTCAGCAGAGGAGAGACAAGCCCAGGGCAGCAAAATAACCCAAATCCAAGGAATGCCAGGAGCAAACCCCACTTTTCCAGCCCCTGCACTGGGACTCTCCCAGTAAATGACCCCTGGCTTGGCAGCCCGTGCCTATGGAGAGGACATGCACACTGCAGCCAGATGGGAATTTCCACCCTGCAAATCTGGGAGCTGAGAGGTGGGGCAAGACCCCTCTGGTGAGGCCCTCCCAGAGCACTCACCAAAGGTCTGCTAAATGTTGGTGTTGGAGCAACCTGGGCTGGTGGGAGGTGTCCCTGCCCATGCCAGCTGGGAAGTTCCAACCCAAACCAGTCCGTGACTCTGTGTGTACTGGGGCTTCCACTAAAGCTGCTGGGAGCAAGGGGGCTGGAGAAGTCAAGGTTTGGGGAGCACAGCCTGAGCTGGGGGCCGGGGGAATGAGGAAGGACACCTGTACATCCTAAAACACTGCATCTCTAAGAGGCTTCTGCTTGTTGTCTTGGCCAAGGGACATTCCCAACCTTCTCCTGCTCATCCCTCACGCAGAGCGTGCCCAACACCGGTGGACATCAGCGAATCCACGTGGGCAGTGGGTCATCCCTCATGAGCCCGCCCAGCGGGGTGTGAGTGGAATGGCTCACCTGGACCGAGTTGTCCGTGTGGATATTCACAACCCTGCAGCCGGCGGAGCAGGGGGAGATGTACTCAATGCCATTGGAGCCACAGATGGGGTTAAAGGCCCTCTCGGAGCAGTGACACTGCTCGTTGCACTCCGTGTCAGGGTGTCCCCATCCAGAGCTGCAGCAGGAGGAGAATACGAATCCAAGGTACTGAGCATCGTTACTATGCATCTTGTACAGAAAAGAAACAGCCTGGGTGTTGAGATTAGTGGAAAACCACTTGATTGCTCAACAAACCCTTCCCCATGTGTGAGTGAGGACCCGCGGGAACTCCACCATAACCCCCCGAGCCTTTGCTCTGCCTGGGCAAAGCATCCCGACCACAAATGGTCAAGGGAGCCACCCAATTCCTTCATACTTGGTCCCGAACGTGGGGTTTTGGGGTTCTTGCAACACCGTGCTGTGGGAGGGAGTGAGATTCCCAAGAGGGTCAGGACCGGCTCCCACAGGACCACAGGACGCTGAACACTGGGAATTTAGAGCAATTTGGAGCAAGCCTTGAGGGCAGACAAGAAGGTCCTGCCCATGTTTAGCTGCCACAGCTTGGAAGGTGTGATCCCAGGGCTGCGCCCTGCCCAAATTATTCCCCTACCACACTTTCCAAGATGGAATTTAAATCTTGTGCTGTTTGTGCCAAAAACGCGTTTACTTCGGGTTCCACACTTGCTCCTCAGTAGGAAATCTCTCCAGTGGAACTCTTATAACCCTGCTCCTAAAAACCTTCATGTTAAAAAGGTTTTAGCCCTAAGGAGATAAAGCTCAAATGAGCCTGAGTGTGGGCTAAATCACAAAGGGTACTTATATTTTTTCTGCTCTAAACCTGAGGACACAGCGGATTCACAATTATCCACAATAATTCCTAGCCTTGCTTTATCTCCACTAACTGCCTCTCCTGAGGGAATAAACCCCTTTCTGGGGATCCTGCCTCGCTCCCACCTGCACCCCGAGGAATGTGCCTGTGGCTGGGGTGTGCCCACCCCTGGGAATGCCCCCTACGTGCCCAGCCCGGTGGAGCTGTCGGTACCTGCTGAAGGTAACGCCCGCCACCTTCTGCGTGGGGCAGCCGAGGAAGAGGAGGGGGAAGGCCAGGAGCAGGCAGAGGAACATGCCCAGGACACACATGGCACTGCACTGCCTCAGGGACATCTGGAACCGCTTCAGGATGGCACCGCCCACCACGATCCCGACCATCGCCCCGGGGATGTTCACAGCACCTGGGAAAGGCAGGGCGCGGACATGGAATCACGGAGTGGGCTGGGCTGGGCTGGGAGGGAGCATAGAGATCACCCAGCGCCACCCCTGCCATGGGCAGGGACACCTCCCACTGTCCCAGGATGCTCCAAGCCCCGTCCAACCTGGCCTTGGACACTTCCAGGGATCCAGGGGCAGCCACAGCTGCTGTGGGCACCCTGTGCCAGGGCCTCACCTCCCTCACAGAGTAGAATTTCTTCCCAATATCCCATCTAAAGCCATTCCCCTTTGTCCTCTCACTCAACCTTGTTTTCCGTCCTCTGAGCTGCACCAGTCCCTTCATACAGCACAGGCCCAGAGGATTTGCTGCTGAGTTCCTGTTTTTCAGCACTGGTGATTCAGAAAGGACCAAGGTTTTTGCAGGGAATGCTATGAAAAAAAACACTTTTCAAAACCAGCAGGATCCAGCAGCAAACTGACTGCCTTATTTATCCGTGGATGGAAGATGCCAGGAGTAGTGGAAAGCTATGCTTCACCCAGCAAATGTGATTTTTCAGTGGCGACAGGAGGAAACAACAAGTAAACCTGGAGAGGATGTTTAATTTCTGTGCAGTGCCCATTTCTGTGGTCAGCCTTGTAAAACCCCATTTTTATAAAACTCCCCAGTTTTTGGGGGAGACCAAAGTTCAGCTACAGAGTGTAAACAAAGAATCAACGGGGAGGTTGCTTTCAGCCCATGAACACCCACACATGGAAGGACTTCCAGCTGCAGAAAGTGTTTTGATCTAACAGAAAAAGGCAAGGCAAGGTTCAGTAGTGGGAACAAAAGCTGGAAAAATTCATCCATGGAATACGGTGAGGGTAAATCAATATGGAACATGGAGAGGGTAAATGAAGGCTGGGGACAGCTCAGCTGGGCACATCAGGGCAGGGCACCACTGCTTCAGCATTTAACCTTTCTGCCTGTGCTCAGCCCTGGGCTTTGCCAGTCTGCTCTGCCCACTTTATTCTGAGTTATTTGTTGCAGACCTCAGAGGCCTCTTTCCCCGAGGTGCTGTTTGTTCACAAACGTGTTTGAAACGTTTCTGTGGCACGATCTCAGAACTCTCCGACCGATTCTAAGGGTGGGGCTTTATTCTCCATCTCTTCATTACCATGAGAAGGTCACACAGGGAGACCTCAGCCTCGGGCAGGATGTTCTGGATACTCCAATACCCTTGTGCCCTGTCTGTAGGTGCGGGAAGGAGACCAGCAGCTCCACAGGAATCCTTCCTGATTTCCAGATTGCTTTTTAAGGAGCCAAAAGCTCAGCAGCACTTACCAATGATCATGTTGGCCAGGGAGGCTGTGAGGGAGAACTGCCTCTCCAGGAACTTCCCCATGAACGTTGCTAATCCAGCAACCATGGCAGAGATGTTGACCTGAGCCAGCACCACCAGCAGGTACACGGGATGGCGCAGGTTCCTCAGCAGCACCAGAGGAAAACCTGAAAGGACAAGGGGGAGCCTGCTGCATGGAGAGGAGGGGTACAGCAAAATACTGATCGCAGGATCACACAGGGGTTTGGGTTGGAAGGCACCGTAAAGCTCATCGCGTTCCGCCCCTTTCCTTGAAGCTTTCTGGCAGGGCTTCTGCTAAAACAAATACAAAAGGAGATGGGAAGCCATTAAAAGTTAATTTATTTGTTTGCTGCGGTTGCGATTCCGATGTCCTTTTCGTTTCAATCATAAAAAATGCATTTTTTGAGTACAGGCAAGAAGCACTCCAGCAAATTGCCCTGTGGCTGAACCCTTGGGAAGGAGACATCTCCAGCCTGCTCTGCAGAGGCAGCCACCCTGCTGCCAGGGAACCGGGGTGCCTGACGCTTCCAGCTGCTGGCTGGGAGCTGCAGTTGTCCATCCTGGAGCCCCTTTCCCTTCCCGCCCATCCCAAATCCACTTTCTGCTCCTGCTGTTGCTTCCCCCCGTGCTCTGTCTGGCACGCAAAGGGCAACTTCCAAACAAAGCGCTGATGAGTTTCCCAGATGAGGGCTCGGAGAGCCAATATGCTGGAGCAGAGATAAGGAATTAACAGGGAGGATTAATGCGAAGGACTGCCATAAATTAATGGTGTTAATTCTCAGCAGCTGACAAACAATTGGGACAATCTTTCTATCTGCTCCAGCCCGGCGGCGCTGGGAGACGGCGGCGGGGAGAACTCCCCAGTGCTTGTCTGGGAGCTGTCCTGAGCTGGGGACGGATTTTAGCTGTCCTAAATATTCTGCCAAGAGCAAGAGGACCCTCTGTGGGTGCAATGGGTCCTCCACGTCCAAAGGCAAGACTCCCCTTCGTGGCGGCATTGCCTCTCCAGCTCAGCACTCTGCCCTCAGGTCGAGTGAGCAGCCAAAAATGCTGGGGAGCAGTAAAAGCTGTCCCAAAGCAAAAGGAGGGGTCCAAGCACACAAGGCACAGTCAAGAACCCTGGAATATTGACCCTCTGGAGGCTGGCAGTCAGTGGACAGGGAAGGAGCTGCGTTAGACCAACCTGAACCCAAGAGGGGAGATGGTTTAGCTGTAAAGTATCACTAAAAGTCCTGATTTTTAAGCATATTCCTGCCTACTTTACACACTGGAATTTCTCGGCCATATTGCAGATCTGAAACCTCAACTTGCTTGCTGAAAGATCTCCTTAAAGCTAATCCAGCCTTTCGTGGGAGTCAGTGGGAGTCTGCCACCAAAAGTTCTTTTCCCTAGAGGTCTTTGGTCTTTTCAACCCAACCATGCCCCCTCTGCCATCCCAGATCAGAAGGAAAAAGCTACAGCTTTTTTTTTTTACAACTCAGAGTTAGAAATCTGAGCAGGTCCCTCACTTCATGGTGGGGAGCAGCAAGATTTCCATCCTCTGCAATCCCCACCTCAGTACTAATTGGATCTTCGTCACAAGCTCTAGAGAAGAAACTGGGCAGACATGGAAAGCAAGTGGAAACTTTAAAATAATAATCAAAAAAACCCCTTGAAATGGTCTTTGGGGACCATAAGAGAAACAAACAAGTCGCAAGTGCAGTGTTCTAATTACTTTGAAAATCACCTTTAATGGACTAATTCCCAGTATGGGCAACAAAATCTGCACATCCTCCCAGGTGTTTTCAACAGAAGCCCGGAAATTAGCATTGGAAATGACTTCAGGCTGGCTAAATCCTGCTTTTTTCGTTACTGCAAGAAGATCCAGTGCCTGAGGATGAGGGGCAGGGTGCAACCCAATGTCACACAGAGCATCTGTGCGAGAGCCAAGCTCATTCCCACAGTGCCCCGGTTTTGAGTGACTCCAGCCAGAGGAGCCTGCTCCCTTCTGGGGTGATTGACCTCTTTGCTTGGAAATGTCCCCAGTGCCTGCCCTGAGCATTTCTCCTGCACACAGCTCCATCCTCTTATTGCTGACTGTGGCTGGAAAAGCCCTTGCCGTCCTTGAGGCAGAGATTCCAGGGCTTTGCAAGCTGCCCATCACACCTTGCCCCAGAGGGCTGCAAAGCCCAGTGGCTCCCAGAAGCACCTCCTGGGATGGGCTCTAACCCACCCTTGCTTTGTTTGCAATACGTGGCAAAAATCCCCACAATCCTGATTTTCTCCCTGCTTATCCCCAGGTGCAGCACAGCAGCAGAACACAGGGCAAATGCATTTCCTCCTCCACAACCATGGGGTGGTTTGGGTTGGAAGGGACCTTAAAGCCCATCTTCTTCCACCCCCTGCCCTGGGCCGGGACACCTCCCACTGGACCAGGTTGCTCCCAGCCCCATCCAACGTGTCCTTGGACACTTCCAAGGTGATTCAGGCTGGAAAACCTCCAAATGCTGCATTCATAAATTATCGTGTAGAAAATACCAGTAAAAATAGAAACGGAGAGAAGAAACAAAATAAGCAGGAGAGAGACAAAATGGGAAGGAAAATTCTCTTTCTAGTGCCTCGCAGATGAGCCAACCCCTGAAGTGTTTAGGCTTCACCCCAGTTGTCCCCATCTAACCACCACACTCTACCTGCCATCCATTCTGGCTCTAAAAAGACTTTTGTATCAGAGATCCTGGGGATTTCAGCAAGATTGCTCTCCTGGCAAACACCAGACACTTCATTTTTTTCAGAACTGGGCTTTGGGAGATAAATTCTCAGAAATAATGAGTTTATTAGCTCAGCCCTGACACAGCAACACTGATGCTGCCCTGAACCAAACCTGCAGCTGGAGCAGGGCTCAGATATTTCCTTCTCTCTCCACCCAGGAGCAGGAAGCTCATTTTTATTCGCGTTTCAGAGGCAGAGAGCAGAGTGTTGGTGTGAAAATCCCATCCGAGCACTATAAATCTGTTCCCACGCAATTGCTTCCATCACACGGGTTTCCAAATGACAGTGCAACAGGGTCAGGGGGGGAATAAACCCCCGACTGACTCCTCTAATTGAGCATTAGGCTAACGAGCAAACGGGATAAGAACCTGCCCACGCTCGCCGGGCTGTGCCTGCCCTGCACTGACCTTCATAACACAGAGAATTTCCAATAAATTAACAGGATAATATTCAGGGAATATGGAGGAAGCTGACATGGAGTGACTTCAGCAGGCCACTGTTCATAAGTAGTTGCCAAAGTGCAGAGCATTGAAAAAGCCCCAAACATCCCGACCATCAGCAGCTGCCTCCAGAGACTAAAGCCCAGCTGATCCCCTTCAGCACAAAGAGCCCACTCATTTCCAAACCACGTAATGGCACTGGATTCAAATCCCCCTCTGGATTTTAACTGCCCAGGCCCTGGCTCCCGGCAGTGCCGGCCATCCTCGGCGGGACAGGAGGTCAGCCTGGCCTGGGTGCTGTCACCAGCCCCGAAGGAGCAGGTCTGAAGAGGTGTTTTGGGGATGAAAAGTTGCCAGTGCTGCTGTGGGTCTGCTCCCTGCCATGGCCTGAGGGCTGAGCAAGAGCAGCTGGATGCACCCAAGCTGCAAAACCCCCTGACTGAAGGGGGTCGTTCCCTTCCCATGGCTCTGCTCCAGGCTCACAGCTTGCACCCCCTTTCCTGCCTGGATTTGGGCTCCGGTGAGATTTTGGCCACCGCTTTCTACTGCCCACCTGAGCCATAAACCACAGAGTCACAGAAGGGTTTGGGTTGGGAAGGACCTTAAACCTCATCCACTCCCACCTCCTACCATGGGCAGGGACACCTTCCACTGTCCCAGGTTGCTCCAAGCCCTGTCCAACCTGGCCTCGGACACTTCCAGGGAATCACGTGACCTTCAGAGTGACCATCCCAGATGCTTTGGTCAGCACAAGGTGGAGCATGGCAGTGTGGGCCCGATGAACCAGATCTGCTGTGGGCAGATGGGATGAAACCCAACCCTAAGGGGCACCTGGAGGGCTCGTCCAGGAGCTGGGCTGAGCACAGGGAGGAACTTCCCTTTTTCTTTGCAGCACCGCAGCCCCTGGCATCGCCCGGAGCTCGGATGGGTGTCTGTGCTGTCCCTGGGGGAGGAGGGGGATTCACACACTTACGTTTGATGAACTCAGGTAGAGAGAGGTTTTCCACGTGTTCGGATCTCGACCTGAGCTGGCTGAGCATGTCTTTCCTCTTCCTGCTGTCACTGTCCTTCCCACTCACCGCCTGGGCACAGAGCAGAGGCTGTCACTGCACACATCATGCCCAAGTCCCCCCTGACCTCGCTTTTTCTCCCCCAAACCATGACAGGCAGCAGACCATGATATTTCTGGGCCATTGCTGTCCGTGTCCAGCTGCTGCTCCCTGCCTACATGCCGGGTTCAAACGGAACTGAGAGCATCCAGCCGCACATCCGTGCTGCAGGGGAGCTTCCCCGCCTTCCCTGCCAGTAATGGATCACACCCCATCCACACCAAGCTGTGCCAGTGCCCAGGCACCGCACACTGTGTGCCCAGTTCACACTAACACAGAAATTCAGGAGCTGCAAACCTTTGCAGCAGGAAAGATGGATACCCTCAGGGAGATGGTTTCTGTCCCTAAGGTCCTTTCAGCTCTGTGTGCGTGGGAGCAGGAACAGGAACCCGAGGAGCGAAGCACCTGGATCCCACCCGACCCAGCTCTGGGCACTGGTTTTGGATGGAGAATGAGCAGTTCCCTGTGTCCCTGGGTGTTCCCTAACAAGCTGCTGTGCAGGAAAGAGGCAGCAATTTTAAGAGGAAAATATTCAGGCAAGGAGAGGTGCTGGGATGGAGGCAAAGTATTTTTAACCTCCTAAGCCAAGAAGCTGCCCAGGGCAGTGGTGAGTCCCCATCCCTGGAGGGATTTAACAGACATGGATGTGGCACCTCGGGACATGGGATAGTGGCAGGTTGGCACTGCTGAGGAACAGTTGGACTTGATGGCCTCTAAGGGCTTTTCAACCTAAACAATTCTGTGATTCCATGGTTCTGTGACCCAGAGCCAGCTGCAGCCGGGCTGTACTGGCAGGCGTGGGAAGCTGCCACTGATCTCTCACCTCTCCCAGCCCCTTTGATTCTTCTCCTGGAAACTCCAGCTGAGTTCTAGCAACTCCTACTTTAATGCTTGTAACTCCTTTTAGCCACATTGTATCACGTTGCCATCATCACGGAATGGTTTGAGTTGGGAGGAACCTTAAAGCCCATCCAGTCCCACCCCCTGCCATGGGCAGGAACACCTCCCACTATCCCAGGGTGCTCGAAGCCCCCTCCAACCCGGCCTTGGACACTTCCAGGGATGGGGCAGCTACAGCTTCCTGGGCAACTTGTGCCAGCAAGCATTTCTCCCCACGGAGTACCGGAGCACCTCAGGTCCATTGCAGGCTCACCAGACCAAGTGTCCAACATCCCATGGCATCGTTCCCCCGTCAGCCAAAGGAGCAGAGGATTTCTTGGATGTGCTTTGGATCATCCCCCATTCTGCATGCTTTTAGGGGCATGACAGGAACAGAGGGCACTCATTGCAGGAGGTGTGCTGCTGTGCCTGGGGAATGGCAGGAAGGGCCCAGCAGGAGTGTGGTTTTCACGGAAAACTGCGGAGTATTTCTAGAGCCAGAGCCAGCAGCCCTGGCTCTGCCACTCCCAGCAGCTCAGCAACGGCACTGCTGCAGCTCCTGGCACCCATGTGAGCTGGACAAACGAGTGCATTCAGCAGAAATTACATATTTGTCATGGACAGAAAGAAATGGGCAGCTCTTGGGCTGAACTGCTCTGAAACTGAGACTGGTTATTAAACACAGAGAGGTCAAAGTGTCTGTGCTGCCAGGGCCATGCTCCCTTTTTAAGGGCAAGAGGGATGAAACTCCTTTCCTGTTTTTCATTGCCAGAGCTCAGGGTTTCGTACATTTTTCAAATGCAAAGATACAATCCGGCTCCCTTTCACTTTTCAACTGCGTTACAGGGTCTCTTCTCCCTGCTCTGAAACTGCAGCATTTTCCAAAAATACATTCAAGCTGTCACCGGCTGGGGCTCTCTCAGCTTCCAGCTGTTTGTGCTTCAGCGAGCCAACAGCCTGCACATCCAGACAAAAGCCCAGCTGCCCCCACACTCCCCAGTCTGGGATGTCCCTGTGTGTGACCCCTGCAAGCGGGATCAGCACCCGCGCCTGGAGCAGCTGCTGTCCGCGCACGGAGCAAAACCCCCACGGAGGAGGGACACTCCTCTCTCCATGCTGGCTTGACCCGTGATGTATTTTTTTGCTACCTGAAAGGATCCTCTGGGATGAAGGAAGGCAGGAATCCTGCTTGCTGTGGGCAGGGAGGGAGGTGGATGATGCTGGAATGGTGCTGGAATGGAGCTGGCTGTACCACCAGAGATACCCGAGCTCCTGCCGCAGGAGATTTCAGCACCTTTAGGGCAGGAATTTCTCAGGCTGGACTTGGAAGGTGCAATCTCACAGGCTGGTTGCTCAGCCCTGCCCCAGATGCTGCAGCACCCTCATGCCAAGGGAAACCAAACTAAGCTGAGCTTGCAAAATGCCCCCACACGTCTGGATTCTTCTGGGTGATTCCTTAAGGGATTCAGTTTCTTGGTGCCACTCATTGCATCTCGTGTTTCTGCAACGAGATTTTATCGGTCCGGAAGATTCTGCCCAGAGCAGCTGTGGCTGCCCCTGGATCCCTGGGAGTGCCCAAGGCCAGGTTGGACGGGGCTTGGAGCACCCTGGGATAGTGGGAGGTGTCCCTGCCCACGGCAGGGGTGGGAATGGATGGGCGTTAAGGCCCCTTCAACCCAAACCATCCTGGGATTCCATGAGTCTGTAGCCATCACTTTCACCCTCACGGGGGATGGAGGAGGCAGCCTGGCTTGTGAGGAAGGAGACTGAAGCTCCCACACACTTTACATCCCTGACTTGACCTTGACCTGGGGAAATTCCTCATTTCCCTGCACAGATAGGAATAAATCAGGGATGACTGAGCAGGGCTCTGTAGGAAAGGGAAAATGAAGGCAGCTTTCCTGCCAGCTCCTGCTCCCCCCACCTGCTACTGCACCTGTGAGAAGGGCAGCCAGAGGTGCCAGCAGGCTGCCTTTATCCAAAACCACCACTGGAAACAGGGATAAATGACCTGCTCTGTGACAGAGAGGTTTTGTTTATTTTGAGGTGTCTGCAGAGTTTCCCTCTGGCTGTGCAGAAGCTGGCACTCCCAGCTCAGTGAAAAGTAAGGTCAGAGAAGCTATTTTCATATCAAACAAACAAGGTGTAAAACCTCACAGCTTGGAAGAGAATTATTTTCCTTTTGACAAGGTCGCGCTCCCTACAAACATTTCATTGTGCCTCTTCCAGCAAGTGTGGGTCCCCCCAGGGACCCTATTTCCAGGAGTGTTAAAATAACCGGCCGAGGGGCACCTTGCTCCAGCCAAATGGGATGATTATTTTTAGCTGCTCTTTGTGCCTGTCTTTAAAGCTCCCTGGGGAAAATCCAGATGTAGAGACCAGCCCATTCCCGTCCTGCCTGTCCTGCCACGTGGCCCCTCTTTGCTCCCCAGGTGATGCCCTGTGTTTCTAGGCTGCCTTTGGTGGTGCTTTAGGGGCTTAAATGAGGCACCCAGAGCATCACAGTACCGTGAGCCAAGGTTTCCAGAAAGAGACCTCAATTTCCAGTGCCTAATGGGGGCCTGGAGGAGACCTGGAGAGGGACTTTTTGCAAGGGCATGCAGTGACAGGACAAGGGGGAACGGCTTTAAGATGGAGGAGGGCGGGGTTAGATGGGATATTGGGAAGAAATTCCTCCCTGTGAGGATGGTGAGGCCCTGGCACCGGGTGCCCAGAGAAGCTGTGGCTGCCCCATCCCTGGAGCAACCTGGGATAGTGGAAGGTGTCCCTGCGACACACAGGGAAATAGGTTTTTGACACCTCCTACCAGTGAGGCTTAGGAGGAAAGCACTGCTGAGGTGACCTGGTACCCAGAGGGGGTTGTGTGACACCAAACCAGAGCCACCAGGGCTTGGACGTGACCGGGACATGCAAACCTGCTTCCATAAAACCCACTGGAGCTTTGTCACAGGGCATCTGTCTGTGGATGCCAAGCGCTGCCACGGCTTTGTCCGGGCCAGGAGGAAGTGTCACTCACCCCCTGCGGCATCTGGGAGATGTTTGGTTCTGTGTTGGGAGTGTCCCGGAGCAGAACCTGCAGCGGGAGGGATTTGGGAGGACAAGACAGGTCTTGCACACGAGCAGTGCTGAGCAAGGGCAGTGCTCTGCTGTTGTTTGGGATGCTGCTGAGAGCAGCTTTCCCCTTTTCAGTCACCCATGGAGCTGCAGGACAGGCAGAGGCAGTGTCCAAGGAATGCTGGAATACTGTGAGAATAGAACAGCCTGGCTTGGGATACAGCAACACCAACAGATGGCAAAGCATGAGGCAAGCTTTGGCTGCACAGCAACGGGGAAGTGCTGAAATGCTGCAGTTCCTCACAATCCAGAACACAACTCCAAGAAATGGTTCAGGCTCGTGGAGGCAGGATTAAACTGGAGTTACTGGGGGAAAAAAAGCTGTTCTTGACTGAAAACAGTTTTCCAGTGTAAGAGCCTCATCTTCTCACCCCCTTCCTGAGTTCATGACAACTTCATAGCTTTGCTGTGATCATCCCTCAAATAGGATTACGCAGGATACTTTGGAGCTAGAAACCTACTGACAAGTAGCACAGCAGAGAAATAAAAATGTTCTGGGTTTGGAGTGACTCATTTACGAGAAGAAGATCAAAAGAGCAACCCCACATTATCATTAATGTTAACACGAGCCCTTCCAGCAACTTCAAAGAAAGAATTCATCCAAAAAAAAAAAAAAAAAAAAAAAAGGAAAAAGGTGAAGCTGAAGTGTGGCTGTAGAATAAAAAATGTAGGTCTGTCTTGGCTGCTGGGAGGAGGCAGATAAGTCTCCAGAGACACAGAGGGCTGTGGGGTTACCCAGCGTTTGCTGGATGATGCCCACCGAGCAGGGCGGCCTCCAGAAGTGGAATGCACGGCTGCTGGGGCAGAAACACCTCAGCTGCCTCTGTGGGCAGAGCAGAGCTGGGCTTTTCCCGTGCGCTCTTCCCATGCCGTGCCTGAAGGGATTTGCTGTGGGCAGGACACATTCTGGGGGCTCTAAAGGAAAAGCTCGGTTGATTCTTTAGGTATTTGCAGCTCGTGGTTGCTCTGCTGGCAGCTTTTGTCCTGGTTTGGGCAGGCAGAAACCCTGAAACATTTCCAGGGATGGGGCAGCCGCAGCTTCTCTGGGCAGCCAGGGCCTCACCACCCTCACAGGGAAGAATTCCTCCCCAGGATCCCATCTATCCCTGCCCTCTGGCAGTGGGAAACCATCCTCTGCGTCCTCTCACTCCATCCCTTCTCCAAAGTCCCTCTCCAGCTCTCCTGGAGCCCCTTTAGGCACTGGAAGGGGCTTTGAGGTCTCCCTTTTCTTCTCCAGGTGAACTCCCCCTGCAATCCCAGCCTGTCTCCATAGCCCTTTGTGATGGAAAAACAATCACTCTCGTGTCCTTAACTAAACACTGATTTACTCCAAGGGCAAGCAAGAGAAGTGACTTTTATATATATATATATA
>WBMZ01001208.1:42-49827 GCA_013400975.1 Atrichornis clamosus | reverse complement strand
GGTCCCTTCCCACCCAATCCAATGTAGGATTCTCTCATCTACACAGCCTCCAAATGCTCCCTTCTCCCGGCTGCTGCCTGGTGGTGCAAACACGAGGAGGATGGGAGGAATCTTTAGATTTTTCTATTTCACAAGCCAGGAGCCACTTCCCTCCCCTCCCTCCCCCGCCCTGTTTTTTATCTAATCTGTTTTTAATTCCCTTGCTGCTGTTTTGCACTCCACTTGCACATCGGGATGGAGTAACCCCAGAACTGTGCTTCCCTCCTCGCTGTGGTGCTGCTCTTCCCGTGATTCCCAGGTACAACACGATGTTCCCTGTTGTTGTTTTGCAGATGTAATCCGTGATAATCATTCCCAGCAAAGGAACCCAGAAAACTGTACTTACATAACACCACGAATTAAACATTCCAGCAGGAGCTCAGAGCAGCCAGCAGTATTTAGGCCATTCCTGCTGCTCCAACCTCATCCTCTGGAGTGAGGGAAGGAGCTGTGGCTGCTCCTCATCACTGGAATGGTGTCCATGGTCTGGTGGAAGGTGTCCCTGCCTGTGGCAGGGCTTGGAACAAGATGAGCTTTAAGGTCCCTTCCAACCCAAACCGTTCCATGATTCTGTGACAGGACAAGGGGATTAGATGGGATATTGGGAAGGAATTGTTCCCTGGGAGGGTGGGCAGGCCCTGGCACAGGGTGCCCAGAGAAGCTGTGGCTGCCCCTGGATCCCTGGAAGTGTCCAAGGCCAGGTTGGATGTGGCCTGGAGCACCCTGGGATAGTGGGAGGTGTCCCTGCCCATGGCAGGGGTGGAATGAGATGAGCTTTAAGGTCCCTTCCCACCCAAACCATTCCATGGCTCTGTGATGCAGAAGTGGGATGGGAAGTGATGCTCTTACACTGCCCAGCAGCACAGGGACATCCCCACTGCCTCCCCTGCCCTGTGCCACTGCCCAGGGAAGCCTGGTGCTCCTCTCTCCGAGCAGTCACCCTGTGCTTCCACCCTCTTGGCAGCCTCTCGGAATGTTCTAGGGCTCCTGAAATCCCTCAGCAGGGGTTGGCATTCTGGTGTGTGTGGTGAGCCAGGCCCCGTGGCAGTTCCTCCACGGAGCTTTTTGTGCTCCCTGTGTACTCGGTGTTCCAGGTGAGGCTGCAGGAATAACCCCCTGGAAATAAATCCTGGAACGTGACAGAGCAGAGGAGTGGTGGGGGCGAGGCTCTGGGAAGGGCTGGTGCAGCAGGAGTGGAGCAGGAGTGGGAGGGAGGCTCCGTGCCCACGCCGGAGCTCGGGAAAACGCTCCTGCCGGAGGAGGGGGGTGGGATGTGCGGCACGAGGGTTCCGGGGGAGGCTTAGATTGGATATTGGGAAAATTCCTTGACGGAAAGGGTGGTCAGGCACTGGCCCAGCTGTCCAGGGCAGTGGTGGATCCCCATCCCTGGAGGGATTTAACAGCCCTGTGGATGTGGCACTTGGGGTCAGGGGTCAGTGTGGCCTTGGCAGTGCTGGGGAAGGGTTGGACTCAGTGCTCTCAGAGGGCTTTTCCAACCTTAGTGATTCCATGATTCTGTGAACTCTGCTGGCACACCAGGCCCCTTCTTTCCCCACCAAGGTGACCTGGGCCAGCTGCAGTGAAGGAAAAGGCTCTCCTTGGGCTGAGCTGGTGCAGAAGGAGTTTGGAACACAGGCAGGAGAAATCCTTTTGGGTCCTTGCTCAGCCCTGCCTTGTGGCTGTGGGAGCTGGGAGATTGGGCAAAATCCAGGGACTAAAGTATCCCATTGCAGACATAGTGTTCAGCTCAGTTCACCCTGGGGCAAGTTGGAGAGCAAATTCTTCTCCGGCAAAAATGGGAGAGAGAGGGATAAATTCCTGCACTGAGGATTGTGCTGTTCCTTGAATTGATAAACAGCAGGGCAAAAGGGTGGCAGAATGCTCCCTGCTGGGCCATGTTTGTAGCTATCACAGACCTGTTCCTGTTTCCAGAAGTGCTGTGGATTGTTACTGGTCTGTGTTTCTCCTGTGCCCATCTCCTGTGTCTCTTTAAATCTGTTTTTTTCCCCTCGTTTCATTACTTATGGCCCTTTCACTCTGCTCTGGACAAGCACTGTGTGAGTGCAGGGCCTGAGTAAGGGGATTTCCATCATTCCATGTTTTCCAGGTGTTTGTAAATCAGTGTTTCCTTTAATTCTCAGTGGCTTTTTTTTTTGTTGTTGTTGCCTCCACATGATCTCCTCCCTTCCACACATCTTTTTGACAAAACAATTCACCAAGGTCACTTGGCCAGGCTGCAAAGCCCAAACCAGTGACCCCTGGGCAGCTGTGCCCACACTTCACCTTCACTCAGGGTTAATTATTTCCCTCTGGGAATTGCAAGTGGCACTTTGGGACTTCACCAGGGGTTGGAACAGCCTTTGCAGGGTCTTAGGATCATGGAATCATGGAATGGTTTGGGTTGGAAGGGACCTTAAAGCTCATCTCATTCCATGGGCAGGGACACCTTTATCCCAAGCAGGCAGAGCATTCCAATTCCCAGCTCCTGCCTGGAGGGACCATCTGCACTGACATTCATCCCAACCCCAGTTAAGAGTTACCAAAATGACAAACCCAGTTAATATTAGCAAGTGCAGCAGAGAAGTAACAACACGGATCATCCTTCCCACTCCTGCACCCACGCAGGAAGTGGGATTTTTAAGATCCCAGGGAATACACGGTGCTTGCCTGGCAAGGAACCAGGAGAGGCTCACCCCTGGTGACAAGGCTCTGGTGTTTGAGCAAGAAAACACTTTTATATACTACAGAGTTGTTATTTTTCACAACGGGCAAAAAATTGTGGTTTCCCAGAAGTACCAGTGACACACCGGGTTTAGCTCAGGGAGACTGAATTGCTTTCAAAAATATTGGTGCTAAAAATAAAACCAAAACTTTCAAACACTTCTAGTGCTGTCTAAAATGGGAGCATGCATAATATTTATATGCTGGAAAAGCCTATTCCCATGTGAAGATTCCCAGGTTTCTGGAAAAACGAGACATGGAAAGGGTCTGGACACACAGGTAAAGCAAAACTTTATCCTCTGGGAGAACCAAAGGACCTGAAGGAAGCCTACAAGAAGGATGGAGAGGGGATTTGGACAAGGGTCTGCAGTGACAGGACACAGGGAATGGCTTCCCACTGCCAGAGGGCAGGGTTAGATGGGATATTGGGAATTAACTGTTCCCTGTGAGGGTGGTGAGGCCCTGGCACAGGGTGCCCAGAGAAGCTGTGGCTGCCCCTGGATCCCTGGAAGTGTCCAAGGCCAGGCTGGACGGAGCTTGGAGCACCCTGGGATAGTGGAAGGTGTCCCTGCCCATGGCAGGGGGTGGCACTGGTTGGGTTTAAGGTCCCTTCCCACCCAAACCATTCTGGAATTCCATGATTCTGTTCTGCTCTGCAAAATTCCATCACGGAGGATTCCCAGTGGTTTCCTCATGGAGATGTGGGTGCAGGAGGGGGACAAAGCCCTGCAGCCAGGAGGGGTCCTGAGCTGTCCCTCCAGGCCCAGGGTCCCTGTGCCCTGAACTCTCACTCAGGGCTGCAAACAGACCCTTGTTACTTACATTTTCAAGGCAAGTTTCACCTGTAATTTTTTTTTTAATGCCATGTTTAGCAACACACAGGGATTTTCTCACAGCTGGGAGCACCAAGGGGGAGATTCCCAGCTCACGTTCAGTGTATTTCAGTGTCACTGTTAGTCATTTAACGTTCCCAGTGCTTTTTTCTTTATTTGGCACAGAAAAAGGCTGTTGGAGGTAAATCAATTTGAAGTCTGAAAATAATAACAGTTCTTACTAACTAGAAATGAGTCACTGGATGAAAGCTGATCCCTTCCTGGGTCTGAAGGCATCTCTGGAGGGTTGGGCTGGGGCAGAGGGGGAGGTGGCAGAGCTGTTGGACACTAAGGAATGAGGGACTGGCAGGAAACCTTGTGGTGTTTGTGTCTAATGAAGCCCAACAGCTCCTGCTCTTGGCCATAGAAGGGAAAGTGGGATTTGAGTTGGTGGTGGGATACAAGAGCCCTGACAGGGCACAGGGAGTCCCTCAGTGGTTCTCCCTGCACATAAAGGAATTCGGGTTGGATGTGATGGGTTCTTTTGTTCCTGAGGGATCAGGGAATTGCTGGGACTCACAGATGAGAGGAATGATGGCATCAGTGTTCCTGTAGGGCCACATGTGGCTTCCATCCCCATGGGGTTTCTGACATCCCTTCAGACAAGGATGGGATGTCTGAGGCTGCTACAGTCAAAGAATCACAGAATTGTTTAGGTTGGAAAAGCCCTCTGAGATCACAGAGTCCAACCATTCCCCGGTATTGCCCAGGCCACCACTGACCATGTCCCCAGTGCCACATCCACAGGGCTTTAAATCCCTCCAGGGATGGGGATCCACCACTGCCCTGGGCAGCTGGGCCAGTGCCTGACCACCCTTCCCATGAAGAAATTTGCCCAACCTGCCCCTCCCCTGGCACAGCCTGAAGCCGTTCCCTCTCCTCCTGTCCCTGTTCCCTGGGAGGAGAGCCCGACCCCCCCGGGCTGCCCCCTCCTGTCAGGGGCTTGTGCAGAGCCAGAAGGGCCCCCCTGAGCCTCCTTTGCTCCAGGCTGAGCCCCTTTCCCAGCTCTCTCAGCTGCTCCTGCTGCTCCAGCCCCTTCCCAGCTCCCTTCCCTTCCCTGGACACGCTCCAGCCCCTCCAGGGCTCCCCTGTCCTGAGGGTCCCAGAGCTGCCCCAGCACTGGAGGTGCCCCAGCAGTGCCAGCACAGGGGACGGGCCCTGTCCTGGCCCTGCTGCCACCCCAGAGCTGGCACAGCCCAGGGGCCCTTGGCCTCCTTGCCCACCTGGGCACCCCTGGGCTCGTGTCCCGCCGCTGTCACCCGCACCCCCAGGGCCTTTCCCACCACGCAGTTTTTTTTCCAGCCACATGGTGCTTTGCTCCCTGCTCCCATCCAAGGCGATGCAGCAGGAGCAGGATGCCCTCTCCTGGCACGCTGCTTCCATGGATCCACGGCTCCCTGTGGAGCTCTGTTTGCCGCGAGGTTTCCCAGCTCTTGCATAATCTCTGGCTGCCCCTGCAGAGAGCCCGGCCTTGAAGGCACCGAGGTTATTTGCTGCCTCTGCTTGGCTTTTCAACTGGCCTTTAAAGGATGGCTTGGAAAAGAGGGATTGACCAACCAGACCCTGCTCGGACACTCCAGTGGGGCAGGAGAATCTGCTCTTCCCGTGGGGCTGGTGGGGAAGAGCTGCTCCTCCTCTCCCAGCCTTCCAGCTGCTTCCCCAGCTCCAGGCAGAGCCCTCAGGATGCTCACAGGATGTGGGGATCCCCAAATCCCCCCTGCACCGACACTCCAGGCTGGAAGTGGCTCATCCAGCTGGGCAGTGCTGGCATCTTGTGGTGCCTGTGCTCCTGCAGCACCTTGGTTCGTCCCTGTGCTGGAACCTGATGCCAACAGAGCCTCCTTTGGGGCACTTCCCGGGATCCACCTGGGAAATTTGTAATTCTTGTGGAGCTTTAGGAGTCTTTAAGTTGAAGTTGTTACTCTGGGGAGTGAAGATCAACTTGCAGAGGACATAATGACGCTTTTATTCTGCTCAGCTTTTTGTTTTATTTGAAGGAAATCTGTCTCGTGCAATAGCTTGGAGCCTCCTCCATTGGTGAAGGCTGGGATGCATGGAATGCTGCTTCTGCAGGGGGGATCTGCTGGGGGTCTTGACTCTGCTGGGCTGAGGACATTTGATCTCCCTCCCTGGGAAGTGCCCGGCACTGGAGGGTGGCAGGAGGTGGCAACTGGCCCTGGGGCTGTCCCCTCCCTGGTCTCTGGCCACAGACAGACAGACAGCAGCAGGAAAATCCCAGCACAGCTGGGTGCTGGGGAAGGCAGGGTGTCCCCCGGGGAGTGCAGGGACCCTGATGTGAAGCACAGGCAGCAGCTGGATGCTGGGAGCTGCCTCCAGGTGAATCACAGATCTCTTACATTGGAAAAGCCCTCTAAGACCATGGAATCCAACCATTCCTCACTGGAGGGGTTGTTGTGGTGAAAGGAGGTGGGAGTCTCACACACCTGAAGTCCCTGTGGATCCCTGCTCCCCTCTCCAGGTCAGGGAGCTCTGCCTGACCCACTGGGGGTTCCTGGGAGCACCAGTGGCTCACCAGCCTCTCCTGCAGGAGCCCTGTCCTGGGATGAGTGTGGAGCAGTTTGAGCAGGGATCCAGGTCCAGCTCTCCCCAGGAGGCCGTGCTGGAGGGGAGACACAAAGCCAGCATGGAGTGCAGAGCTCCAAGGATGGGTGCAGCTCCAGAGCCTGCCTTTTTCCATGGAAAATAACTTCTGGTACTGTAATAACACCATGTTGGCAGCAGTGCTGTTCGTGGTGTTGGATAACCAGGGAGTTCTGACCTCAGTTATTAGATCTGTAGCTTCAACTAAAAATTCAGCTTTAAGGAGTGTTGCCAATTTAAAATGAATCCCCTGAGGGAGCAGCTCTCCCTCTGGCAGTAACTCATTCACCAGGAACCCAAATACTCATTTACAGCTAAAGCTCGGCAAGGGAAGGGAAAACAAGGAGGGCTGAAAGGATGACAGGATGAGAAACACCCAATTTGGGATTCTCCCCAAATGTCCTGGTAGGAGCTGCTGACAGAGCCTCACTGAGGGGAGGGGTGGGTGTTAGGTTTAGCAGCACAGTGGTGACAGGGGACACTGGGTGATCCCTCAGCTCCTGGCAGGATGGAGGGTGGGAGGGCTGTGCAGAGCCCTGGGCTGCAGACAGGATCTGATGGCTGTGAGGTGCTGACCCCCACTTGGGAGAGGCTGGAGGGGGTAGAAGAGCTGTTAATACTTTTTAAAGAGGCACCTGGGTGCTGCAGGAGGAGGTTTTCCAGCCATGGAGTTGGTTTACGGGCTTCCTCTGCGAAGAGGAGGGTCAGGTTGGACAGCAGGAGGAATTTCTCCATGGAAAGGGTGGTCAGGCATTGGCAGGGGCTGCCCAAAGAGGTGGTGGAGTCCCCATCCCTGGAGGTGTCCTAGGAATGACACTCAGTGCTCTGGGCTGGGGACAAGGTGGGGATGGGCACAGGTTGGACTCGGTGGGCTGGGAGAGCTTTTCCAACCTCAGGGATTCTGGGATTCTGTGGTTCTGAGCTTTGATTGTTCTCCCAGGCTCAGCTGATCCCGGTGCTGCCGAGGTGAGGAGCCGTGTCCTGCAGCCAGCCCGTGAGCACAGCCAGCAGCACTGCTGCCTCTTCCCAGAAATGCTGCAGGGAGTGCTGTTTCTGGCAGGATTCCCTGCTGGAGCAGTACAGCTCATTCCCACGGAGAGCGGGATGGAGCAGGCTGTCCTGCCATCCCAGGACACCCAAATTCCTGGATGCTGCGTGAGGAGCATCAGAAGAAGTTTCCTGCCTAAATGTAATTCCTGCAGGCTGCAGGGAATAGTGGACTCTGTGGAGAGCAGCTGGATCTCTGTTTCTCTCAGTGTGCCTGGCTCTGGAGCTGGATGGCATTGCTGGAATTGTGACTCCACGGAATTGTGCTGCATCTCCCTGACTCCATTCTCAGCTAAGCCACCTCTCTTCTCCCTCTGTAGCTCTGTCATTTGCAGTCAGCTCAAGTGGCCTCTCCCTTCCCTGTCTGCCCTGGCTGATCCTGGGCAGCCTTGACCCACAGGAGCATTTTCCTCCTCTATTTTCCTCCTTGGCATCTTGTTAGTAAGTAGAGCAGAGAAACTGTGCAGGAGGGTGAATGTCTGGCTTTAATCAAGGAAAAGAAGTAAAAAATTCAAATTCCCTTCAGGTTCCGCCTCTGCTCCCCAGCCCCTGGCTGCAGGATGGATGAACTCCTGGATGAACCAACTTCCTCCAGCAGTCTGTGAGCAGAACTGTTGGAATGTAATGAAAAAGTCACCTGTGAGCTCTTCCAACTGCCTCTTTACACTAAAACAAGGATATTTTGGTTATTCCATTTATTTCCATCTCAAGGGTGAATTGTGTAACTGCAGGATCCAAGATTTCCATAGCACACAAACCCACCATGGGAAGGATTCAGTGTCACCCCAGTGGGGCCCATGGGAGTTTCTCCCACTCCAGCAGCATTTTTGGAAGGAATAAAATAAATGAAGTCAGGAGCAAACTGTAAAGAAAAAGCCAATTGTTGGGCAAAGCTGCTGAAGAGCCTTCAGGGAGCTGTTTCTCTGGAGACAACCTTTGTGTCTGACCTTGGGCCAGTTTGGATTCTGGGCATCCCTGGGCTGGGATTTGCAGCCTGGAGATGGTGAGAAGGGGCTTTATCTGCTCCTGACCTGCATGTGGTGTTTCCTGATGATATAAGAGGCTGGAGTTCTTCTCAACCAGGAAAGAAGATCCCCCCAGTATAACCTGCAGGGTTCTTAAAAAACTTTTTACCATGTAAATAATTCTTTCTTAGATTCACACAGAACAAGAGAGAAGATCCAGTGTCCTCTCCTTGGCTGGAGAAGGTTCCAAGTGTTGAATGTGTTTCCTTTCGAAAGCTCCAAGAATTTTCTGACAGAGTAGGCACAGGGAGCTTGGCTTTCCCTGGGAGGGAGAACAGGACCAGGAGGAATTGGAGGAAAGTGAGGCCCTGGCACAGGCTGCCCAGAGAAGCTGTGGCTGCCCCTGGATCCCTGGAAGTGTCCAAGGCCAGGTTGGACGGGGCTTGGAGCACCCTGGGATAGTGGAAGGTGTCCCTGCCCATGGCAGGGGATGGAATGGGATGGGCTTTAAGGTCCCTTCCAGCCCAAACCATTCCATGATTCTGTGACATTTAAGACACGTTCACTTCACACCTGTGTGGGTGAATTTGTGTGGGGTTTTGGGGCATTTAGATAGCAGGAATTTGGGAAGTGGAGGAACACCCTCGCCTCTAGGAAAGACTTGAAAGAACCAAATTGTATTAAAAACCCCCAGAAGGAGCAGAGGATGAAGATGTGCCGGGTGTTTTCCAATACACTGAAGGTTTTTGCAGAGGGAATTGGCCACTTCTCCCTCCTGTCTGCAGGGGGCAGAGACAATCCCTGCAGCTGGAGCAGGGAGATGATTTGAGAGCTGGGAATAATTCTCTGCCTACAAAACACACGAATCCCAAAACAAGAACACCTGGAATCAGCGTAGCTGTTTTATTTTTCTTTTCCCCGTGTTTGAAATATTGGGCATTTCTGAAAAGAGTTATTTCAAGGCAGTGTTAGATTATACAGTCAATTATTATAGTTGTTATAATTAATAGCTTATATTTCATATATTAGAGGCTAACTCAATGCAGGCAGAAGTCCTTAGAATTATTTTAGGTGGTTTTATCATTATTTAAGGTTTGAAGCAAGGACTGGAAATCTGGCAGGGAATGACTCTGTGTTGCTCTCGATGTGCAGCTCTGCCCCGACGTGCTCCAGAAGAGACCCCAAAAAGGGGCTGCTTTTGTGCTTTTCCATTGGAAACTTGTAAAAGGTGAAACCTCCCAAGTTTCTGTTTTCTCCGAGCGTGCTGGGGCAGCGCAGAGCAGGGGAGCTGCTGTCACTGAGGTGCGGGAGAGGGAGGAGGAGGAGGAGGAGGAGGAAGAGGAGGAGGAGGAGGAGGCACTGCCAGCCCTGAGCGCGGGCAATGAGAACTGCGGAGAGGAGAGGGAAGGGGCAGAAATGAGGATATGGAGCCTGCGGAGAGCGTCCCGGGGGGAGGCTGGCCCGGGGCCGGAGCCGCCCGGCGCGGAGCTCCCACCCGGCCCCGTCCCTGCTCCCCCTCCGGAGCGCTGGATGAGGAAGAGGTGCTGTGGGAAACGCAGTATGTAATTCCATAAATCCAGCCTGGGAGGAGGCAGGAGGTGGGCTGAGCTCGTGTGGGAGCCCCGTGGTGCTTTCAGGGGGCAGCGTGTGGGGCCGGGCGCCTTTGGGGTGCGCAGGGGGGTTGGAGGTGTTCGGGAGAGCCCCTGGAGTCGGTGAGACAAAAGAATGTGTAAATTGATAAAGTGACGAGTGTTCCCACGTGTGAGGGGTCTCCCAGCGGGTCCTTGTGTGGGGCAGCCCTTCCTCCCACCCTGCTCCACGGTCAGGCAGGATTGGGCTTGGAGCAACCCCATGGCAAGGGCTGGAAAGATGGGATTTAAGCTCCCTTCCCACCCAACCCCTTCCATGATTCTGCACAGTGGATTCTGCACAGTTTCTGAACCGGGAGAAGTTCTTCTAGCTGCTTCAAATAAAGCGTTTCTGATCGATTTTAATGGATGAGCTGGAGTTTGAGGGGGTTTGGCCCCACTAATCCCGGCAGAGCTTTGTAACAGACACCTGATGTTTTTATCAGTTGGGTTTGGAGGTGGATGTGGCAGAGCTGTAAAGATCCTAGAAAATTAGGGATTATAGATGCCTTCAAGATTAACTGGGTAATGATGAAGAGAAAAGATGTCAGGCTAAAATGTGCAGCGACTGCAGCTGGGAGTGCTGGTGGGAATGGGAAAACAGAATTCTTGAAGTTCTCCAGTTTGTTTTGGAATTTCATCAAACCTGGAAAAGAAGTCAGACTAAACCCAAACTACAGCCATCCTCTGACCTACCCACCTTCTTTTCTTCCAGGCAAAATACTTGGAAGATAGAAGTCACATTTTTAATTTTTTTTTTTTTTTTTAATTTGATAGAGTTTTCTGGAAGGTGAATGGTCTGGTATTGCCGGCAGATCCATGGTCTGGGAGCATGTTTGTGGGATGCCATGGGGAATGTGTGTGCCATGAGGAGATGGATTGTCTCCTCCTGGTTCCTCTCGTTCATGGTGTTTATCCCAGCCTTTCCCTGGCCCCTCATCCAGCCCTGGGTGTCCCACACCTCCTTTCAGTGGCTCAGCAAGAGGTAACGCCACGATTCCTGCTTTTCCTATGGAAAGCAAGCAAGGAGAAAGCTCATCCTGACAGAGCAACAGGACAGGGAGCCTTTCCCGGGTTCCTTCTGCTGTTCCTGGGACCCAGGTAACTCTTGGGTTTTGAATAGAAAGAGCTAAATCAGGGATAAACCTACAATCTGTTGTTACACAGGGAACTTCAGGACTAATTTCCAAGTGTTTGGATGAGTAACTGCGGGCGTGACTTAAATATTGGCAGGAGGAGGTTGGGGGCAGCTGGCAGAAATGATGCAGAGCTGGGACAGTTTGGGAATGTTATCCTGATGGAGAGGATCTTTGTTTTGCTTTCCACGATCCTGCCTCGAGTTCCTGCAGCAGGAGTGTGGCTGAGCTGTGTCCAGTCACCACTGCGATGAAGAAGTTGCTTAGAAGAGTAAAGCAAAGAGTGTGTTGGTGGAGAACGTTTTCCCAAGGGATTTAGGCAGTCATCCAGTGCTTTTTCCTGTAGTAAACTGGGAGTGGCCACTGACCAGGGCAGGGCCCGTCCCCTGTGCTGGCACTGCTGGGGCACCTCCAGTGCTGGGGCAGCTCTGGGACCCTCAGGACAGGAGAGCCCTGGAGGGGCTGGAGCGTGTCTAGGGAAGGGAAGGGAGCTGGGAAGGGGCTGGAGCAGCAGGAGCAGCTGAGGGAGCTGGGAAAGGGGCTCAGCCTGGAGCAAAGGAGGCGCAGGGGGGCCCTTCTGGCTCTGCACAAGGCCCTGACAGGAGGGGGCAGCCAGGGGGGGTCGGGCTCTGCTCCCAGGGAACAGGGACAGGAGGAGAGGGAACGGCCTCAGGCTGTGCCAGGGGAGGGGCAGGTTGGATATTGGGAAATTTCTTCCTGGAAAGGGTTGTCCAGCCCCGGCCCAGCTGTCCAGGGCAGTGGTGGATCCCCATCCCTGGAGGGATTTAACAGCCCTGTGGATGTGGCACTGGGGACATGGTCAGTGGTAGCCTTGGCAGTGCTGGGGGAACGATTGGACTCGATGATCTCGTAGGGTTTTTCCAAATTTAATGATTCTGTGATTCTGTGGTTTTCAGGGAAATGGAGTGACGGTGGGAAGTCACTTCCCTGCTGATCATAGGCACCCACAGGGGTTGGGGGTGAGGATGTAATATAGAATATAGATGTGTGTGTATGTCTGGGTATGTATAGCCCTCTCTGTGTACTGGCTCTGGTCTCAGTGTCAAACACAGGTCGTGCCTCCAGCTGGTCCTTGGACCTCATATCAGAACTGGAAATGCTTGTTCTGAGCTAAATCCCATCCAGGACCTCTCCCCTTCTGCAATTAAAATCACATTTCTTGTGGTGTTCCTTTTCCCCTTAAAAACTGCTGGTTCTCACCCAAACCATCAGTATATATGCAAATAATTTAATAAAATCTTGGTGTGTATGTGCACTGCCAGCATTAATTTCCCTGCCTTGAATGCATAGTGTGGTGACAGTGGGGTTTTCCCAAATTTGTCCTTTTTCCACCTGGAATTCTTGCACAGTCCCTGCCTCTGTATTTAAATACGTGTCCACACAGCGTGGTTCCAACTTAAAAGCTGGAATATAAACCTTTCCTTCTTGCTTTAAAATCCTTGTAATCCAGCTGGAGTGGAAGAAAGTGATGAAATGCGAACTGTTAATCCTTGTGGGTCCAAGGCAGTGTGCCGGGATCCCCAATTCCCGCTCCATGCCCTGGATCCCACTGCACACACGCAGCAGCTCCCGGCTGCAGCTGCTGGGCTCACACTGAGTCGGGATTTATGCCGCATTTTTCCTCCGGAATTACTCATTCCCTCGAGACTGGGAAAATTAAAGCTGGGAAAATCCAATGGTTTCCGAATGGAGGGGTGAGAAAATGGACCCCAGGAGGGCCAGGAGCGGAAGAGCCTCCGGGGGTTTTTTGTGGAGCTGTTGGGATGTGAAATGTGGCTGAGCGAGCAAAATGGATAATGGAGTTTCTGATAAAAAGAAAGGAATTCTGATCTTTATTTTAAGCAAATGTCCTAAAAATAACCTCCAGCAGTATTTAAAGGGACAAGCTTCCAAACACCACCCTCCCTCCCCCCAAAAACCAGCATCCCTTTGGTTTTCGGGCTGTGCATCCCCCAGCACCGCTCCGGACCCAGCTCCGGCGGAACCTCCCGTGGATGGGGCTGCTGGTGGCGTTCTCTCCCCCCTTTTTTTTTGGTCAGGATGAGGCGTTTTCCCGGCAGGGATGGAGTTAAGGGCTGCTCCGTGGTGCATGCTGGTACGGGGCTGGTTTGATGGTGGAGCCGTAGTGCCCTGCCGGCAGCATGTGCCGGGAATGGATGCTGGGAAACGTGGAACTGGGAGCGCAGCGCTGCTGCTGCTGCTGCTGCTGCTGCAGCTGAATAAGGACGTTTCCCATTGCCTTTCTTCACTCCCGTGGGGTGGTTTTTTTCCATCCTAAAGCTCCCAGCCATGTAGCACGGTAGCCTCGGCGAGCGCGATCCCGCGGTGGGGATGAAGGGTAGGGGCTGCTGGGAGACGGGATCGCTCCGTTCCTTCTGCAACGCCGGCTGCCTGAATAAATTCCACAAGGGTTAGTGGCCTTCCCGGCGCCCTCCTTCCCGCTGGAGGCATCCGTGGGGCTTCCCAGCCGTGGGGAGTGATGGAGGGGCTGCTCCCGGGGCGGGGAGGGGGTGCTCGGCCGGAGCACCGGGACACAGAGGAATATTAGGAATGCTCCGCGTGGGAGCACGCGTGGGATCTGCCCTGCGGGCATCACGTGCCACAGCCCTGCTGGGTTTGGTTGGAGATGTGTGAAGTGTGGGGCTCCTCCTGGTGTTTAAAAAAATCCAGATTTACTCAGATTTGATGCGTTGAAAGTTAAATCTGCTGATAATCTGTTCTTCGTGGGCACCTTCAAGTGCACGGAGTTATTGTTCTGTTTGTCACGAGTAGATCAGTCCCTGTGTTGCTGTCAGGATGAATTCTTTTAGTTCCAAACCAAATTCCTTTGGAGGTGAGATGGAATGAGAGTGTTGCTGGGTCGGTCCCGTGCTGCTCCCTGCCCACGCCTGGGTCTGACATGGAGAGAGTTCTCCAGGAGCACTGAGCTGTGATTTAAGGTGGGCACTGTAATCTCCCATCTGTCGCTGCTCCCTGCGTTATTCCAGGTGTTTCCCATGGCCAGTCCCAGCAGAGCTCAGTGCTGAGTGTGCAGGAGCATTGTCCTTTATGGGGCAAGGGATGCTGTGCCCAAATCTGCACTGGTTTGGGGCAGAAATCCCTGTTTTGGTGTTTTTTCTTGGGTGGGATGAAGCAGGATGGGCCAGGGGTGGATCCTGCCTTTCAGTTCAACGTTTGTGTTGCTTCATGGCAGCACAACCATTCATGGAAGTGTCCAAGGACAGGCTGGACAGGGCTTGGAGCAACCTGGGATAGTGGAAGGTGTCCCTGCCCATGGCAGAGGGTGGGATGGGATGAGATTTAAGGTCCCTCCCAACCCAAACCATTCCATGATTCATCCTTGGAGGGCCAAGCGAAATCTGGTGTCTCACAGCGAAGGCAGTGGGTTGATGGTGAGAATTGAGGATTTGTAGGATGCTCTTTGCTTTCCTTGCAGACAGCTCCCCTGATCCTGGGTGCTGACAGCTCATCACATCCCATGTTTTGCTTCCATCCCTGTGGTGCTCCGGGTCGGTGTCTGCAGGGAACTGGGAATGCTGGGTGCTGCACCTGGGCCTTGTGCTGGTCAAATCCAAATGTTGCTGCTTTGATGTAGTTTGGGATAACTGTAGTGACAGGACACAGGGGAATGGCTTCCCACTGCCAGAGGGCAGGGATAGATGGGATATTGGGAAGGAATTGTTCCCTGGGAGGGTGGGGAGGCCCTGGCACAGGGTGCCCAGAGAAGCTGTGGCTGCCCCTGGATCCCTGGAAGTGTCCAAGGCCAGGCTGGACAGGGCTTGGAGCACCCTGGGATAGTGGAAGGTGCCCATGGCAGGGGTGGCAGTGGATGGGCTTTAAGGTCCCTTCCCACCCAAACCATTCCATGATCCCGTGGCGTGTCAGTGTCACTCCGCTCCCTACGCACTCCCTGTGGCTGCGGTCCCGTCCTGCTCTCAAGCATCACTTCACAATAAATTATTTTATCTAAATGCAATTTCCTTCCCCCAGAAAAGGGGTGAGGAAAGGAGGAATGCAAATAGGTCAAATCAAAATTCAAGCAATTGAGGATTTGCAGCTGGCTTCAGATGACCAAAAAAAAAAGAAAAAAAAGTGCTTTTTTCTCAAATCCAGATTGTCCCCTTCCCTTTGGTTTCCTTCTTGAGCTGTTTTTCCAGCTGGGTGACGTAAGGACATGCGTGTTCCAGGAGTTCTGCACAGAGCTTTACATAACTAGGCTTCAGTGGAGAATAAAATGCCCCAAACCAGAATTATTCTCATTAAAAGCTGGAACCAGCCTTGTGTGAAAATTAGGGGGAAGGTGAGTGGTGAGCACTGGAGAAATGGGGAGTGGGCTTGGGAACAGCAGGGAAGAACCTGGGGAGATATTTCCAAGGATGCCTGAGGTGAGATTGGGGTGTTTCCCTGGCTAGGCTGGTCTTTTTCTGCTCCAAAGGCATCTTTCCCCCTTTTTATGGTGGTATTCTGGGGAAGCTTTGCAGTGACATGGATAAAGCTTTCCGTGTGTGATGCAGGAACATCCGTTTGACACGCGTGGAACACATTTGACAAACCCAGAGGGTTTGGCCCTGGGACATGACAGGCAAATATTTTTCATGTTTTAACGACAAACTGAACCCTAAAGCTGGGAGAATGTTGGCTTTTAAAACCGATTTGCTGTAAAAACTGTGATGTGCAAACTGTGTCCCTCTGGTAAGCACATTCCCCATTGGAAATGTGATACTTTGGAAGGGGAAACACTTCCCAAGGAGGCTTTGCTTTTCATTTAGAAATCCTCATGCTGTGGTTTTTTTCCTACAAAAATTTTGTCCTTAAATCCACTTATCTCCTCCAAAGGAGCTGTCCGAGGTATGTTTAAAATGCTGATGACTTTTAATGAGCAGCCCAGGGAAAAGCTGGCCCTGGCTCTGCTCAGCAGGAGATTCCTTGGGAACAGAAGGGCTCAGCCTGGAGGCTCTGGGTGGCTTTAGTAGTTCCTTTTGTGCTTGCAAGATAAAACCAATTACTGAATGACAATTTGATTGGAAGGAACCTTAAAGCTCATCCCATTCCACCCCCTGCCATGGGCAGGGACACCTCCCACTATCCCAGGGTGCTCCAAGCCCCGTCCAGCCTGGCCTTGGGCACTTCCAGGGATCCAGGGGCAGCCACAGCTGCTCTGGGCACCCTGTGCCAGGGCTCTTTGATGAGACAGTGACAAAGAAAGGTGGAGATGGATTTCAGGATTGTTCTGTGTTTGTGTGTGAAGGGGCTGATCCAGTTCAGACACAGCCAATGGGATCTTGGCTGTGGATATTGGCCTAATGAAGGAGGAAGGATGAGGTGCTGAAGTCTTTAGAGAAAAAGAGATGCAGACACTTGCTGTGCACAGAAAGGTCCATGGCTAGCTAACAGATCAAGATAATTAGCTGATCATTAGCTAATTTTGAGGATCTCAAAGCTCTTCCCAGTCGCAGCAGCGCTGTTCCTGCTTTCAGAGGGCATTTCCAACAGAAATATCCCTCTCCAGGTCCGTGCTGTGTGTTTGGGTTTCTTACCATGCCCTGTGTCCAAACGCAGTCTGTCATTAATATTTGATGGTGACATGGATGAGAATCCCCAAAGGAATGTCAGATCCTGGGCTGCACCTGGCCCAGGGCTCCAGCACATGGGGGGACCTGGTCCATAAAATAGATGGAGAAATGCATTTCTCTCCCTTCAGACATGCAGAGTGTATTTATTCCATGGCCCAGCTAGGAGGCATTTAAATGAGTGTTTAAGGGCTGCTCAGGAATGAATGCTGGATTAAATTTCCAGGAGGACCAGGCATGTGTGGCTGCTGGAGCGTTGAGGATGGATAGGCTGTCCATGCCTGCTCCCGGAGCAGATGTGTTGGTTCAGCCTTTTTCCAGGTTTATTTAGAAATTTCTTGAGGTGGGGGGCTCTTCCCTGAGATTTTTGACCTGAGGAGATGCTGAATCCATTGTTTCCCTGGTTGTTCTGCTCCTGGGTTAAGAGTCTGGAGTTTGGGCTGGGGCTGTGCCTGGCTGGAGCTGCTGAGGAGCTGGAGGTGTTTTGTTACAGCTTTAGAAGTTATGTTAGCTGGTTTATATCTGAAAGCCCTTAAAGTCTGTACTCAGGGCTGCTGGATTCACCTTTTTTAGAATGAAGATTGGATGCTCCACATCTCTCCCCTGGATCACACGGGGTACATGGATGTGGGGCCCTGCCAGGGGTCCTTTGCTGTGGATGGGTTTACCAGGGGACATGGCGATGCAGGAAGGTCCAGGGGGATGCTTGGAGATGTTTCATGTTGTGGGATCCTCTCATTTCAACCAGGGTGAGCTCAGGGAGCTCAGTGTGAGCTGGGATATCCAGGGGCAGAAGTGGAAGGACACCCCACTCCAGCTGCCCTTGACTGGTGATTGTGGAGGTGTCTGTGTGCACTGTGCTGTGCCAGTGGGGATTTAGGCTGGATTTTAGGGAAAGGCTCTTCCCCCAGAGGGTGCTGGGCACTGACCAGGCTCCCCAGGGAATGGGCACGGCCCCAAGGCTGCCAGAGCTCCAGGAGCCTTTGGACAACGCTCCCAGGGATGCACAGGGTGGGATTGTGGGGGTGTCTGTGCAGGGCCAGGGGCTGCACTGGTGATCCCTATGGGCCAGCTCAGGGTGTTCCATGATTCTATTCCATGATTCTCGCTGGGATGAGCTCACAGGGCAGCGAGTGTCCGATGGGGCCCCCTCTGCCATCAGGGAATGTTGCAGTGCCTGGAGCTGGCTGAGCCCATCCTTTGCAACATGGAGTCCTCAACACTCATCAAAGCAGCAGATCATGTGCTGAGGGCAGGGAATGTTCATTTTCTTTCCAAATGATGCCCTCTCTGCCCTGTTCCCTTTCATTTTTAGCTCCTGTGAAGGTGGATTCCCACCCACAAGCACATGTGGCTTGGCTGGGCGAGGATGCATCCCAGGGATGCGTCCCAAGGATGTTCAGGTGTCCGTGGAAATGGTTCAGGGACACGGTTTTGTGGTGGCCTGGCAGTGCTGGAGGTCAGTGGTTGGACTCGATGACCTTAGAGGGCCTTTCCAACCGGAATAATTCCGTGATTCCATGCCACGGATGCACTGCCCAGGTGCTGGTGGTGCAGGCACAGCTCGGCACGAGGCAGGAGCTGCTCTGCCCCTCGGAGCTGATCAGCAGCAATCACTGATAACCTGAGTTTATTAGCTGTATCTTAATTACAAAGCAGAGTAATTAGGGAGGAAGTGGCCATCTTGACAGCCTGGTGGTGTAATTAGAGACCGGGAATACAGAATTGGATGTGCTTATGGAATTGGAAAGGAGATGAACTCCCAGCTCCATCAAACGGCTCAGCAATTAGAGGCCCTGGGCGCAGCAGGAGTGGATTTCTGTGTTTATTTTCCCTTTTTCCCTGACCTGGCTGCACTGACAGCCAGCACTGCACTTCCTGTGCTGCATGGAGTGCCTGCCCCTGTCCCTCTCCGTGCCAGGCCCCAGCCGAGCTGCCCATGGGCAGTGATTCCAGGGATGGATTGCTGGTTCTGAGGAGCTTTTTGCAGTTATAAATCATTGACAGGACCTGCTGTGCAGGGAGCAGAGCGTGGCCTGGCCTCAGCCCATCCTGCTCTGTGTCCTGCTGCTGGAGCATCTGTCTGTGCAGCCAGTGCTTCCTGAAGGGATCAAACTGGGATTTACACGTGCTCCAGCAGCAGGAGCTGGACCTGGCCCCAGGAGGGGATCTGGGGAGTTGTTCTGGCTCGTGGCAGAGGTAAGTGAGCACCAAGGAGCCTCTGAGTGCGGCTTGAGGCTCCTGACTGCCCCATTCTTGCTGTGGCTGTATCCGGCTGTCCATGGGGTGAAGGCAGAGCAGGATTTGGATCTGGAGCCCTCCTCCCCCACCCAGGGCTGTTGTCTACATCATCTCCAGGAAAAACCTGGGCTGGACAATCCCTGTGTTTGCCAAGTGAAGCACAGACACTTCACTGTCTCCAGGAGGGAGCTGTGTTTGAGAATGTAAGGGTGCCCCAAGGATCATGAACCCTGTGGAGCTTCCCTTCATCCCAGTTCCTTCCTCTTAGCCCCGGCACAGCCGGATGGTGATGCTGTCAGAGGTGGACGTCACCTGCTTCACCTTGGGGCAGGATTTTGACGCCAGAGAGGATCTGGCTCCATTTGTTCATGTTGTCCCTGCTCTTCCCTCTCTTTCCCTCATCCTTCAGCCTCCCCTGGGCCAACAGCAGCCGGGTGCTGTGGGGTGCTGCAGCTCCAGCACCATCGGCCTCACGGCTGGAAGTGGTGTGGGGTGGGAGAGAGGGACAAACAGGGACATGGGGACAGGGGAGAGGCACATCAGGAGCATCTCCTGGAGCCTCTTCGTTCAGCACCTGAGGAGAGGGGATCCCACAGCTCCAGGGGATTGCGTGGGAACTGTAGGGATTGGGTAGGACCAAGGAATAGATGATGAGGATGGTGATGAGGATGAATATTGTGATTCATTGTGGACTTGCTGTTGCTGAAGGGGTCCTTGGGGGTGATAAGGGTGCAGGTGCCAGGCAGGGAGCCCATGTGGGATGGTCCATCACTCACCACAGGCACTGGAACAGTGACTCTGTGCTCTAACCTGGGACATGTGACAGTGCCCTGGCCATGGGGACCGGACTGTCACCGAGTGGCACCCACTGAATCACCTGTCCTTGAGGAGAGGGGTCCTGGGGCAGAAGGGCTGGAAAGCTGCTGGAGGGAAAGGCCCTGGGAGTGCTGGTGACAGTGGCTGGACACGGGCCCAGGGGTGCCCAGGTGGGCAAGGAGGCCAAGGGCCCCTGGGCTGTGCCAGGCCTGGGGTGGCAGCAGGCCCAGGGCAGGGCCCGTCCCCTGTGCTGGCACTGCTGGGGCCCCTCCAGTGCTGGGGCAGCTCTGGGACCCTCAGGACAGGAGAGCCCTGGAGGGGCTGGAGCGTGTGCAGGGAAGGGAAGGGAGCTGGGAAGGGGCTGGAGCAGCAGAAGCAGCTGAGGGAGCAGGGAAAGGGGCTCAGCCTGGAGCAAAGGAGGCGCAGGGGGGCCCTTCTGGCTCTGCACAAGTCCCTGACAGGCGGGGGCAGCCAGGGGGGGTCGGGCTCTGCTCCCAGGGAACAGGGACAGGACGAGAGGGAACGGCCTCGGGCTGTGCAAGGGGCGGGGCAGGTTGCATATTGGGGAACACTTCCTCCTAGGAAGGGTGGTCAGACACTGGCCCAGCTCCCCAGGGCAGTGGTGGCGTCCGCCTCCCTGGAGGTGCCCACGGAACGCCTGGACATGGCTCTCAGTGCCCTGGGCTGGTGACAAGGTGGGGATGGGGCACAGCTTGGACTCGATGGCCTTGGAGGCTTTCCCTGCCCGTGGGTACTGAGGGAACAGGATTTCAATCCGGAGGGAAAGCAGGTGTGAGCTGGAAGCCTTTTTGGGGCTGCTGCTGACCTGCTGCCATCCTCCCTGAGCCTGGGGCTCTCGGCAGAGCAGGGGGGCAGGGAGACTCCCAGGTCCTGCACGTCTCTCCTGTGCCTTTGGCATGTCCTGACCTTCGGGAAGCGGAGGACGGTGGGTAACTGACACCCCCAGATCCTCTTACCCCGGGTAAGCTGAGCCTGGCAGCTCAGCCAGGTGTCAGTGCACACCAGGACGTGGCTCCATCCCTGTGCCCACGGTGCAGCTCAGCCTGGGTGGTTCTCCAGAGCCTGGGATGAGCTGAGCTTGGGGCCTGCAGGGCTGTGCACAGCCCCGGATCCCGAGGCGAGGGACGTGTTAGTGGCTGGATTTGGGAGAAGGGAGGCTCGGGTGCCCTCTCCGAGCTGCTCTGGATGGCTTGGCAGCAGCAGGGATTTTGGGATAGGCTGCCTGTGTCCCATCACTGCAGTTGTGCTGGTGCTGCTGGGTTTTGCTGTTCCCAAATGGGGTGGGGCCATTCCAGCCCTGTCCCTTCCCTGCCTCCCTCTGCTGCTGCTCCCCCTCCCTGGGAATGAGGGCCCTTGTCATCTCCTTCTTGTTAGCAGGGTTAGTGAGCAGGGAGAGAGCTGACAGGGATGCAGGGGTGTCCTCTGCACATCTCCCACTGCCTTCCGTGAGGATGAGGAAGCCCTGGGGCGGGATGTGTGTTCCCTGCTGATGGGAGACTTCCAGAAAAAAACCCAAACACTATTGGTAAAAAACATAAAATAAAGAAAATCACAGGCCGGATTGATTGTGGTGAAGCCCCTGGGAGTGATCCTGGGTACACCAGGGATGACGTTATCCTTCGAGGATGGGAGCTGATGTGAGCTGACGTGCCTCTCCAAGGCCATCCTGTTCCCAAGCCTCCTTTCCCTGACGGATGTCAGGAGGAGAGGCCAGCCCATCTGTGAGCTCCCCTCCTCGCACTGCTGACACCGGAGATGGACCTGGGGCTGGAAAATGTTTAAGCATCATTAAAAATGGATGCTCAGTGATGCAGGAGGAGACATCCAAGACCTGCCGTGTTTCGGTAGCGGCGTGCCAGGCATTGCCATTGTCTGTGGTGTCACCCACGTCTGTGACAGGGCTCACTTCTGCTCTGAGGAAAACTCATTTCCTCCAAAATATTTGGATTTTGGGCATTTCTGCCCTTCTCCAGGCTTGTTCCTGGCTAAGGAAGTTGCTCATACCCGCCGATGTCACTCTGTGCCTGCTCCTGCCTGTCACCCGTGCAGGGACACGGGGACTTCTTGTCCCCAAGCTGGTGGTGCCACCAGGCTGTGGCAGCTCCTCCATTTCAGCGTGGAGGAGTGATGCAAATCCATAGCAGTCACTGGATGCTGATGGATTTAGTGACTAAACGAACAGAAACGGATCATTAACAAAATTTGTACATTTTCTCTCTTGCTTTGGACAAGAGCAAGTGACTGAATTATTTATGATGCCACTTGTGTCCATGGGAATAAATACTCACTTGGAGATATTCCTGGAGCTGCAGGTAGTGCAGGTCCTTCCTGCAGGGATGCCTTGGATCAGGGGTGGGCTGTGAATTCCGAGGGTACGGAGAAATAAGAGGAGGGATGGTTTAGTCAAGGGCAGATGTGAGATGTTCAGCTGGATGTGGATCTTTCAGAGGCTGGGGCTCACAAAGGGACACAGAGGTTTGTGCTTCTGTCCTGCTGATATGGATCTGTCCAGGGATGAGGAATGCTTTCACAGGCAGTGCTGGGAGGGGCTGGTGGGGGGAGTAACTGGATATCCAGCCTGACTGGGCAGGATTTCGGAGTGATGGGGCCTCCTGCAAGGTCACCATGGCAGCCATCCCAGAATCATGGAATGTTTGGGTTGGAGGTGACCTTAAAGCCCACCCAGTGCCACCCCCTGCCATGGCCAGGGACACCTCCCACTATCCCAGGGTGCTCCAAGCCCCGTCCAACCTGGCCTTGGACACTTCCAGGGATCCAGGGGCAGCCACAGCTTCTCTGGGCAACCTGTGCCAGGGCCTCCCCACCCTCATCCTGAAACATTCCTTCCTTATATCTCATTGGAGGGTGTCCCAGCTGGAGAAGGAGCCTGTTCCCCCTTTACCCCACAGGTTTGGGTGCCAGAATTCCATTGATGGAAGGACTTAAGGAATATTCTGGGCACAGAGACTGTCAAAGGATCCAGCCATGTGCCCCACACCAGGATGGCTCAGTCGGCTCCTTGGGTACTGCTCTGCATTAAATTAAATTCAGCTAAATTAAATTAAATTACATCGAAGCCATAAACTTTTTTTTTTTTAACTTCCCTGGTGTTACTTGCTCCATAAAGTTTTGATCCACTGAAATATGGCACCCTTGGAGATGTGCTGGGCTCCCACTGATCCCGCTGCTCTCTCTGGGATCCCTGCACACTTACTGGGCTTGCAAAGGAAATGAGGAGCTGAGGGTGATGTTGCTGCACCGGGGCTGTGTGTGTGCCTCCTGCCAGTGGTGCCAGTCCCTTTCCCACAGGATTCCTGGCAGGGAAGCAGTTTTGCAGGTGTGACAGGAGGCAGTTTTGCCCCTGGCCCGAGCTCTGCACCCCGAGCTGCCCCTGGAGCTCAGAACTTCGTGTGTCGCTGCTGTTCTGAGCTGGAGAATGAAAAAGTTTCTATTTTTATCAAACCATTATTTAAAATTTGTTTTATTTTCTCTCCTGGCAGTGAGCTGTGCTGCTGAGCCCCCAATTATCTACTAATGAGCTGTTATTTCCCTGTAATCACACCTTCCCCTCCATGCTTTCTCTCACTGCCATTCATGAGTGCCCGCAGGGGACAGGAGGGGCATTTGGCCGTGTCCGGCAGGACTGGCTGTGACTCCCAGTGTTCCCACAAAAGCCTCAGCTGGGCTCATTTTAGCTCCACTTGCATTCCCTGTCGGCTCTGCCCCTCAGTCTCTGAGATTCCTGTTCAGCAGGGGTCAGGGCTGAATCCGTACTTTTCCTGAGGGCTCCCAAACTTCTCATTCTGTTGGAAATAGGGAAGAGAGTATTGCTGTCAAAAGGCAGAGCCAAAAAAACAACCACCTCCAGCCCTCCACCGCCTCCAAAAGCCAGCAGAGTGGCACCTTGCAAAGCTCTCCCGGCTCCTCCTGAGGAGAGTTTTGGAAAGATTGTGAAGAAATCCACTGGAAAGACTTGTGGAAGCAGCACTGATGCCTGCCTGTGTTTCAGCCCTCAGATATATATAGATATATATACATTAGAAAACCCCCATATATATGTATTTATAGAATCACAGAACGGTTTTTAGGTTGGAAAAGCTCTCTGGGATCACTGAGTCCAACTGTTCCCCCAGCACTGCCATCCATGTCCCCAGTGCCACATCCACAGGGCTGTTAAATCCCTCCAGGGATGGGGATCCACCACTGCCCTGGGCAGCTGGGTCAGTGCTGGACAGCCCTTCAGTGAAGAAATTTTCCCAATATCCAACCTGCCCCTCCCCTGGCACAGCCTGAGGCCGTTCCCTCTCCTCCTGTCCCTGTTCCCTGGGAGCAGAGCCCGACCCCCCCTGGCTGCCCCCTCCTGTCAGGGACTCGTGCAGAGCCAGAAGGGCCCCCCTGAGCCTCCTTTGCTCCAGGCTGAGCCCCTTTCCCAGCTCCCTCAGCTGCTCCTGCTGCTCCAGCCCCTTCCCAGCTCCCTTCCCTTCCCTGGACACGCTCCAGCCCCTCCAGGGCTCTCCTGCACTGAGGGACACAGGGACACTCAGCTCCGTGTGTCACAGCTGCCCCTCTGCAGCTGCTCCCTTTTCCAGCTTTGCTTCCCGAGTGACCTGGAGTTGTTCCTTGTGGACTGTCAGTGTGTCTCCGGTTGCCTTTCTCCCACTTGTGCCCAACACAGTCCTTGCAGTCACCCTCTCCTTGCAGGATGTGTTTCCCAGCCCCAGCGCCATCAGGGATGTCCTTTCCTGGTGCACATCCTGGGAGTGCAGGATCCCAACCAGCCTTGGGCTGACAGGGACTTAATGAAGTTACCTCATATCTCAGATTTGACTTCTCTGTTCCTGTAACTCGGAATTAATTTGCTTTTTCAGCTCACTTTCGAAAGTCCCACTCTAATTTATATGGATTTATAAGTAGCCATGACCAGTGGCTCCCAGGGCTGCCTGCTGGGTTGGGTTTCTCCCCTGATTCCATGTGGATTCTTGGACTGATCACATCCTGCTTGTCATCTTCATTTCTCCAAAGTGTCCATCTTCTTTGTTGTTTAAACCCTGCCTTTTGGTGTGTTTGAAACCCAGCCTGTGTGTCTGTAGCCTGACTTCCAACTTACTGGAGCTGTTCAGATGTTTGGGTGATGGGAGAATCCCGTTTGTGCCAGGAAGAGCATGACTGCAATCCAGCCAGAGTGCAGCCTGTGCTGCTGGGGATTATTGAGCAGGAACATCATCATTTGGTGACTGCAGCAATAAAATCTTCAACAGCCAGGCTGGAATGGAAATGCTTTGTGCTTTCCCACTGCTTTTCTTTCAGGAAACAAGAAGTTCTTCATAGGCATTAATGGGGTGTTCACTTTCCATTCAGGCTCTGTTTTTCTATGGATTTTATAGGAAGGGGAGCTGACAACATCAGAATCCATCCCTGGTGTGGCTTCCATGGTTCCAGGATACTTGGGGTGAGGAGAGCTTGTGCTGGAAGAAATTCCTGAGTTTAGGGCTTTCCTATGTGGTCCTGTGCTGGAATGGGACAAATGTTGCTTGCTTTCCAGTTGAATCTTGAAAATGAAGCTTGGTGTGGGTTTTTCTTGGGAATACAATCCATGGGTATTCCTGCAGCCTGGAAGGACAGTTTTGGGTTGGGTCTGTGCGTGCCAGAGCAAACAATTATTCTGTGGAGGCTGCTCAGTGCTGGTGCTGTGCTGAGGCTGAGCTCCCATTGCAGTTGTCTTCTTGTTTGAATCAACTTCCTGATGTTTTGGGAGAAATCCCTTGGGCTGCTTCCTCGCAGGAGCATCGTTCCTTCCAAGGAGGGGTCTTGGACGATGTCCACCCGGCCTTGGACACTTCCAGGGATCCAGGGGCAGCCACAGCTGCTCTGGGCACCCTGTGCCCGGGCCTCCCCACCCTCCCAGGGAACAATTCCTTCCCCATATCCCATCTATCCCTGCCCTCTGGCAGTGGAAAGCCATTCCCTGTGTCCTGTCCCTCCATCCCTTGTCCCAGGTCCCTCCCCACCTCTCCTGGAGCCCCTTTAGGCTCTGGAAGGGGCCCTGAGCTCTCCCTGGAGCCTTCTCCTCTCCAGGTGAACACCCCCAGCTCTCCCAGCCTGGCTCCAGAGCAGAGGGGCTCCAGCCCTGGGAGCATCTCCGTGGCCTCCTCTGGACTGGCTCCAGCAGCTCCAGGTCCTTCCTGTGCTGGGCCCAGGGCTGGAGGCAGCTCTGCAGGTGGGGTCTGACCTGAGGGGGCAGAGGGGCAGAATCCCCCCCTCCCCTGCTGCCCATGGTGGGGGGATTTTACCTCTTGATTTTTAACCAGATTTGTATGTTGAATTTCTGTTGTTATTGCAAGTTCACATTAATCTGATTTGTCGCTCAGAAGCTCTAATTACAAGTGACAAAGTTGCACTTGGCACAGAATCCTGGAGTAACTCAGGTCTGGAGGTCTCTGGTCTGACCCCTCCACAACCTTGGGTCACACTACACAAGTCCTGGGACTTAAATTTCTGCAAAACCTAAAAATTTCACTTCTTTCCACAGTCCTTACGGATTTCAGGCGATCCTGATGGGATGTCTCCCCAGGAGCAGTGGCCTTGGAGCTCTGGAGTTGCTCTGTGAAGCCCCAGCACCAGGTTGGGATCCTCCTGCCCTGGCTGCCCCCTCCACCTGCTCCCACTGAGTGACTTCAGGAATTGTCCCAGCTTGTCACGAGCAGCCAATTTTCCCTATTTTTAGGCCTCCATTTGCCTGAGCAGCTTTCCCTTTGCATTAGCAGGGAGAAGCAAGAGCCCTGGCAGCTCAGTGGTAATTGCTGAGCGATCACCCAGATTTGGGATGATTTATGAATGATTATTTCCCGTACTATTTTGATGATTAATTCTCAGTGTAATTCTTCCTAACCACCAAAATTCCGCCTTTGCCTGCATCTGCAGCTGCTGCAAAACCCATCCATCTCCCTGGCAGCCGGGCCAGGCTATTAAATATAGATCCCTGCTCCCATTTAATATTCATAGCGATTAAAAGTGATGAAAGCAGATGTGTCTGCCAGAGCCAGGCTGGAAATTGCTCTGCTTGAGGAATGACGGCTGAGCGGCGTATCCCAGAGATTTGGATAATTCCACACAGGAAGGGCTGGTGATTCTGAATCATATCCTTGGCTGGTGTTGGGATAAAGAGGGAATCTGGTAAGGAATGGAGTTGGTTTCTGTGGATTTACTGTGAGGAGCAAGAGCTTGGAGTTTTGTCTGGGATGGCTGCAGGATTTGGTGCTGGCTGATCCTCATGGGCATCCTCCACTCTGCCTGTGGGAGGAGAAAAGGCTTTTCCCCAATCTGTGGGATGTTTTTCATATGTTTAGATGCAAAACTCCCAGACACATGTAGGAAAAGGCAGGAGGAAGCACACAAGAGGTGGAACTGAGAATGGAGGCACAGTCCGTGCTGTGCTGGTGGTGGGACCATCCTGGCACCCTAAGGCAGGGATTGGGAACACCCTGGGCTGGAGACTTGGATCCCTTCAAGCTCAGCTCTCCCAGGCAGATGTGCAGATCCTGATGCCAACAGGGAAATCAGGAGCTGCTGGGATGTCCCATGGTCACTGCTGTGGTCTCTGGTGGCCTTGGGGGAACCCAGGAATGTGTTTTAGTTCAAGGCATCAGCGCTCCTGCTATCCCATCACAGCTTTCCCTGTGGACAGCACTCAGGGATCTCTTTGCTCTGGCTCCACTCCACTCCTGCAGTATTGATCCCACACTTCCAACCCCCCTTGTCAGCTCATTCCAGCTCCCTCCAGCTGGAGACTGGGCTTAATTCCTAACCCAGGGCCTTTGGGAGGCTCCAGAGGCTCTGATGGAATGGTGGGAGAGCAGCTCAGGCTTGTGGGAGGAATGGGGAGAAATTCAAAGTGATGCAGGAGGGATGAGGACTGTTTTTGAAAATGAGGGTATTTGGGAAGGGAAAGTTTTCCACTCACAGGGAGGAGAAGGGTGAGGGATGGAGGAAGGTGAGGGATGTGGGAAGAGGAGGGATGGAGGAAAAGGAGAGCTGTGCTGGACTTGGAGAGGAAGATAAGCAGGGATGAACTGCTTCCCCCAGCCATGGTGTGGGGCTGGGGAGCTGGGGAGCTCTGGGCTGGAGACATCACAGCCGGAGTCTGGATGCAGTTTGGGAATTTTGGAATCAAAGGTCTAATGCTGAACCCTTCAATCCCTTCACCTCCTCCTGGCTTATCCCTGTAAAAGCTCTTCCCAGCTCTGCTCATCCAGAGGCAGCACTGAAACAGCCCAGCCAAGAGCGGCAGCTCCCTGGGATTGCTCCCGGTCTCCCCGATGGTTTTGGGGTGGGAGCTCAGCGTGCCAGTGCTTCCAGTGGGATCCATGCCCCTGGGAATCCCATGGAGGGCAGTGCAAAGCCCTGGTGTGTCCCCAGTGTGGGGAAGCTCCGGCGTTGTGCCTCCAGCCAGCGGCTTTCCCACCAGCTCTGGAGAAACTGCAGGCAATGGGAAATATTTATCTGAGGGAAGATTTCAAGATGGAAAAAGGGAGTGGAAAGGGAGCTCCTGCCCTCGTGGCTCCGGGGAGATGCTGCTGCAGGCACTGAGGTTTCGTGTTCTCCGGGGCTGAGAAACGAGCCCGAGGAGGCTTATGGCCGATGGCTGCCGATCCATTCTCCATAGATTAAATTGCATCACAGCTCCAAAAATAATCTCCCCAGCTTACGGTGAGGCTGCCTGTTCCTATAGCAACGCTGCATGGCCGTGCCCTACAAACCAAACCCGCCCGGATCGCCGGGAGCCGGGCCCAGGTCCGAGGGACTGAGGGAGGATGGAGGGGCTCGGCCTGGGGAGCGCTGGGATTGGGGGATGGAGGTGTGAAATACGAGCTGTGAGTGTTCCTGGAGAGGGGATTTAGGAAAAGCTGCTGTGGTTTGTGTCCCTGGGATTTGAGCTGCAGATGTTCCCCGAGTGCCTCGTGAGGGGAGCGGGAAGCAGCGGCTGCGTTTGTGGAGCCTTCCCGGTGCGAGGGGGGGAAGGAGCAGGAAAAGGAGGAGGAGGAGGAGGAGGAGGGTGTTATGTGGGTTACTGCAGTGCCTGGGGCCAGCCCAGCTCTGCCACACTCGTCTCATGGCAGAGGGAAGAGGGATGGGCTGGGAGTTGGGTCACAATGGCACCTCACACTCAGCCCAAATCTGCCGCCTCTGGCCCGGGGTCCTGCTGGCATCGCCTCTGGAGGTGTTGGCACCAAGCCCTGCACAGTGGCCAGGGCAAAGGGCGGTGAATTCAAACCACGGATGGTCCCTTTGTGCCACCGGTGGGCACAGGGAAATCTCCAGGGCACACAGGTTGGGAATGCAGGAGCCCTTGGGAGGATGCTGTGGAGCCTGGGCTGCCTCATCCATGGCGCAGCAGCGAGAGGAACCTGGCAATTTGTTGTCACATATTTCCTGCCAGCCTTTCATGTTTGTTTTCTTGAGGAGCTTTTGTTCCCTGGGGAAGAGGACAGGAATTCCTGATGAATGTCTGCCTTTCACTCTGAGCATCGAGGAGAAGCGGGGTGAGCTGGGGTGAAGCTCTGAGCCAGGGATGTGCTGCTTCCCGAGGGGATCCAGGGACACCTGTATCCCAGCACAGGTGGGGGTCCTGGGCTGGGAGCCCCCCGGCACCCCCTGAGGGATTGCTGCTTTAGGGAGGATCTTTGTTCCAGGGAGAACAGATGGCAGAGCTGCTGCTGGAGCACCGGGAGGGATGAGGGTCAGGTGGGAGAATCCATCACTGAGCCCCTTCCCTCTGCAGGGACAGGGTGTGCTGGGGGCTGGAAACCATGGATTCAAGTAGTGTTAGTATCCTTGGAGGGTCTTGCCTGTATGGAGGAGCAGGGTGGCCTTCCTGGCTCCTGCAGAGCTTCCAGGCTTTTTCCTGGTCCCGATTCGCTTCGGCCCTGCCCAGCTGGTGGACGTTGGTTTGAGATTTAATGGGATTTAGGAGCTGCTGGGAGCTGAGGATCCAAAAGAGCCAAACTGGGGAAAGGAGTGAGGGCAGCATCTGGAGACAAAGAGCACAGGGCATTGGAAGAGAATCCCAGAATCACTAAGGTTGGAAAAGTTCAAGGTCACCACTAATCCATGTCTTCAAGTGCCACATCCACCCAGCTGTTAAATCCCTCCAGGGATGGGGACTCCATCACTGCCCTGGGCAGCTGTGCCAGTGCCTTGCCTCTCTTTCCATGAAGAAATTTTCCCAATATCCAGCCTGACCCTCCCCTGGGGCAATTTGAGGCCATTTCCCCTTGTCCCTGTTCCCTGGGAACAGAGCCTGACCCTCGCTGGCTGCCCCCTCCTCTCAGGGAGTTGTGGAGAGCCAGAAGGGCCCCCCTGAGCATCCTCCACCTCAGCAAGTCCTCACTTCCCTGTTCTGGTTCCTCCTCATTCCCTGCATGTCTTGGAAGCCCCTTCAAAGCCATCCCTAAATCTGGGTTGGGATTCACTCTCTGTGCTGGAAAACCTTTCAGGTGGATTCTGCTGGGTGTCCTTCACCATCACCCTGTCTGAGTTGTGTTTCCCCTCTCCCTGCCTCCCAAACATTTAGGAATATGTGTTTTTGCAGCTTCCAGGAGGATCTGTGATCCTGAATGGGTGCAATTAGAAACCCCCATTCGGGTTGAAGTCCCAGTGCTGTGACCTTGCTGGCCTTGTTGTGCTTTTGCTCTGCAAATCCCCTTTGGTCCGTCCTGGAATGAGGAGGCCTGGATAGACTCTCTCTCTCTCTGTGTGGGTATTTCCTGAGCTTCAGGGTGTTTTCCCAGCCTCAGCAAAGCCAAATCCATTTTTTTCCCTGTCTGAGTTGATACAAAAGCTGGGATAAGGGCAGGATCCCCAAAGCTGTGCTGTTTGGCCGAGCTCCAAGCAAAGACCTCCAGGCAGAGGCTCGTTGCTCTTCCACCTTTCTGGATGAGTGAATCCTTCATCCTCAGCAATAGGATAAATATTCCTGCTGCTCCCTCCTCCAGCTCTTCATGATAACCTTCAGCTGTAAGTTCAGGAATTGGTGTGGCCAGTGCAAAGGTTGGGCAAAGGCTGGACTCGGTGATCTTGGGTGATCCTGTGATTCAAAGGAGCTTCCCTGAGACCTCCCCTGATGGGGAAATGAGGGAGTGTCAGAGCCCAGACAATCCTGTCCTGTGCTGTGTCACAGCATTCCCGTGGCTCTGGTTGTCCTGGTGGTACCTGGAGCAGCTGGAGAGCTGGTGGGAACGGTGGGAGCAGGGCTCCTATCCTCGGATCTGGGGCTGCTGCTCCGAAGCTGGTGCAGATCTGAGAGGCTGCTGCGTGCTGGAGGAAACAGAAGGATTCATGTTTCTGTGGATTTGGGATTTGGTCAGCTTTCCCTTGTGCTCCCAGGAGAAAGATGGGAACACCTCCAGAGGCAGTGTCAGTGCCTCACCTTGGGGGATGGCAGTGAGGAGGTTTGGGTGCTCTGTGAAATAATTTCTGCTGTAACCAACTCTGATTTATTTGACTGTAGCTGTGACATTGGAAATTTCCTTCTTCCCATGCTTTGATTTGAGGTAATTGCAGCAAATTATGATGCTTGAGGCATTTTTATATATATGATATTATATAATTAATTATATATATTATTATATATATAAATATATATTTAGATGGTGAATTGGTTCCCGGTCTAGTGGAAGGTGTCCCTGCCCGTAGCAGGGATGTGGAATGGGATGAGCTTTCAGGTCCCTTCCAAATGAAACCATTCCATAATTCTAGGATTCCAGTTGCCCAGGCAGGAGGAGGAAGGTGGGATCCTGCTGCCCACCTCACCAGCACTCCAGCATGGCCAGAGCTGCAGCTTTGGGACAGCAGGAGCTGGTGAGGGATGCTCAGCTCAGCCAACTCAGCTGGAATGAGCAGATCACGGTGCCGGGGGCTGAGCCAGGTTCCTTCCCTTTTTTTCCTGGGCTTTGAGGCGTTTATATAATTCTGTGATAAAAAATTGGGCCACGCTGTGTTCCTGCCTGGAGCTGAGCACTCGGGCAGGGATTGTTCCCACAGCCTCAACCAGTGGGCAGGAAATAATGTCCTGGCAAAGTGTGGAGCCCGTCCCTCCCCGTGCTGTGCCATCCCTGTGCTGGCACTGGAACGGCTCCCCAGGGAATGGGCACGGCCCCAAGGCTTCCAGAGCTCCAGCAGCCTTTGGACAACGCTGCCAGGGATGCACAGGGTGGGATTGTTGGGGTGTCCTGGATGATCCTTGTGAATCCCTTCCAGCTCAGGACACTCTGTGATTCTGTGAAAAATCCCCAGGCTGTGATCTGGGATTGCACCTGGGCAAGCTGATCCGGGCTTTGCTCTGGAATGCCCAGAGCACTGACAGCCCACGGGAGCCTGGACTTTGGGGCAGCATTTTGTGTAGGGCGAGAGGGAAAATGAGAGGGAGGGATTTGGGGGTTAAATGCTGCCTGGGCATGGGCAGAGAGATACTTCCTTCTGCTTGGCACAATTTTTGCAGCACTTGTAAGCACAAAATGCTCTTTGTGAACTATTTTTCATGTCAACAAACAGAAAACTGGGAAATTTGGTTTGTTCCCTGGAGTCCCTCAGGGGTGGATTTTGCCCATGTTGCCCTGGTGGGGGCCTGGCCTGTGTTGGTGATGGCAGCTGAGCCAGCCGGGTTGACTTCTGCTCCTGAGGGCTTTATAAAACATGGTAATATATTATAATTGGCCATTAAAGAGCAGCCTCATTAATGATCAGATCCCAGTGCTGTGGAGAAGGGGTTCTTGCCTTCTGGAGCTGACCCAGCTTGGAGAGGCTGCTGGGGTGCTGGTGGGAAGGGCACAGATTCTCGTCTGGAGAGAGAGATGGCAGAGGGGAGATGCCTGGAGAATGAGATGGATTCAGCCTCATCCCGAGAGTGCCCTGGAAAGCCTCAGGGACACAGCTCAGAGCAGCAGGAGCAGCCCAGTGTCCCTCTCCCAGCGAGTGTCTGGAGTGCTCTGTCCTTGGATTCACCAGCTCAAGACAGAGGCAAAGACAATCTCCAAAGCCCAGGGAATGTGTCCACCCTGCCGGAGATCCAGAGTCCCTTTGTGTGCCCATGGAAGGCACTGTGGGAATGCTCGGAACTTTTGTAGCAGAACGTGGACTTTGGGGAGGTTTTGGTTACTTTCTGTACCAGTGGAAAAGTGGCTTTGATTTTCTCGCCAGATCTCTTGGACTTGGCCTGTACAAGGTGCCTGTGGTGAGCCCGTGCCATCGCCGTGGTGCCTCTGTGCACCCTCCTGGGATGGAGCCCTTGGAATCCTGCCTGTTCCCATTCCCTGTCCCCTGCCACCTGTGCTGGGGCGTTCCGTGATGCTGTGTCTGGTCCTGTCCCTGGGAGTGAGGCTGTTCCCAGTCCAGGCTCCCCAGCCTGTCCATGGGATCTGCCCTGCTCCCAACACCACGCCTTCCTTGGGAAGCTCTCAGCTGGCTTTCCCTGGATGCTCTGATTGTCCTTTGTTCTCGGTGGCCACTTCCTCTCCTGGCTCCAACAGCTGCTCCTGAGTTTGTCAGAGCTCTGAGCTGTGGCTGCTCCAGGCTGGGGGTGCAGAGGGACCAAATGGTGACGTTGGGAGATGCTGTCCTGGCGCTTCATGAGCACTTGTGGTTTGCTCCATGCCCTGTTTCCCTTGGATTTTCTCTGCTTGTCCTTGGGCAGCTGTGGAGGATCAGCCCTGTCCCATCACACCCCTACTGGGTAGGTTCCCACGAGCCCTGGTGTGACACTGTGCCGTGCTCTGCTCCTGCTTCCACCCTGGGTTGATGATCCTGTTACATTATCCAGATCCTTGCCATTGGAACTCAGTGATCCAAGGGTGCTTTTCCTCTTGTTTCCTTGACTGTGGATTCAAGCTGCGTGGTGCCTGAACACCTCTCTCAGTAGTTAACGGCATTTCCAAAGCTCCTCTCAATGAGCCAGGAATAGCAGCCAAACACCCACCTGCCAGGGAATCACGGGTTTCCTTCTTTCCTCGCAGCCCAGAGAGGGGATGTGCTCCCCCCTGTTACACCAGAGCCGTCCCTGAGCTCCGTGCCTGGATCATTTGGGGGATGTTCTCACCCCCCTGACTCCCCCAGCCCTGGCAGAGAAGTTGCATCCAGGTTTTGCTGGTGCCCATCTCTCCGAAATCCAGAAACAGATGGAAGGAGGGGGATGAAGGAGCAGCTCCCCACTCTGCTGCCTTAGGGTGTTTTGGGAGCACCTGGAAAACCTTTGGCTAAACTTGGAGCATAAGAATGGGGCACAGACCCTGCCCAGGACCTGCTCTGCTCTTGCTCTTTGTATTTGCGTTGGGTGATGCTGCCTCTCAGGGCTGGTCACCTCCTCCTCGGGGGAGCAGTGCGGAGATCAGAAATGCCGTGTTATCCTCACCCTTTTGGGTTAGTTTTGTGGTTTTAAGTGTTCTGGAGGTGCAGGAATTTTTGCTGAAGCTGAGATGCTGATCGTGGAGTTTTCTGCCCTCTGAAGAGGCGGCGGTGGTTTTGGGTAGCATCTGCTAGTCTCCTTGGTGTCTTTGTGAGCTTTCCCTGGGGTGACCCAGTTTACCCTGCCCCGAGCAGAGCTCGCAGGGCCCCCAGCGCAGGGAGGATCGGCACCGGCGTGCCTGGGAAGGGCAGGTTCGGGGTGTGACACCCCGAGTGTGTGCCACCCCATCACCCAGCCCCGAACCACATCTCGGTGACGGCCACAGGAACCCTTTGGGCTCCTGCTCAGGGCTCTGGGTGACATCCCCCCCCACCACGCCCTGCCCCGGGGGACCCGCGGTGGCCGCGGCCCCCAGCCCGGCGCTCGGGAGGGAGGCGGGAGGTCCCTGCCCGCGGCGCCGCCGGGGTAGCGCGGTCCGGGGGTAACCATGGAAACTCCTTTTTCTCCATCCCGCCCTTCGCAGATGACTCGGGCGACGAGGAGCCCGCCTCGCAGTCAGACAAGAGCGAGCTGCACGGCCCCCTGAAGACCCTGTCGAGTAAGCTGGAGGACCTGAGCACCTGCAATGAGCTGATCGCCAAGCACGGCGCGGCCCTGCAGCGCTCGCTCAGCGAGCTGGAGAACCTGCGGCTGCCGGCCGACAGCGGCGAGAAGATCAAGGCGGTGAACGAGCGCGCCACGCTCTTCCGCATCACCTCCAATGCTATGATCAACGTGAGTGCTGCCGGCCTCCTCCTCCCCCTCCTCCTCTTCCTCCTCCTTCTGCTTCTCCAGCCTCCTGCCCTCCCTGTTTGCTCCCCGTGCGTCCCGGGGCTTGGCTCGTGTGAGCGCGGGGCTCGGTGCCGGCTCAGCGCCGCGGTGAGGGGTTGGGAAGTTGGGAAGATGCGGCTGGGAAGCGGGAATGGGCACGCACCCCACTGGGACACAAGGCTGCTGCATCCTTACGGTGTGCTCTCTGCGGGGCTGCTCCGTAGGACGGGTCATTTTGGGTGGGAAATGCAGAGGCTGGGAATGCCGAGGGGATTTCGGCTGTTCCGTGGGGGAAGTTCCGACCGGCACAGGAATTCAGAGCCCGCTGCAGATTGAGACCCACATCCCTCACATCCTCCCTGCTTCCATGAAGCTGCTGGTGTTCCACACGGATTTAACCCTCGGGGTGTTGTGCCGGCTGTGCTCTCCCGGCTGGGTTGTTGGAGGTCGGGAAGTGGTGCCAGCCCCGCTGCTCCTGCCTTGTGCAGCCTCACGGTGCTTTCCGGACATTTTTTGGAGACAGCTCGTGTTTGGAGTGTGGATCTGCCTCTATCGCTGTGAGGCAGCCCTTCCTGGGGAGCCTGGTTTTCCCCGGGGAGCTCTGGGAGAGAGAGAAACTGAATAAAATATTTAAAGGAAATAAAAAAAAAAACCAATCCCAAAGCTTCACTGACGTGGAATAATGTATGAAGGCAGAGCTCAGGGAATTGTGAATGGAGCAGTGCTGTCCCAGCCCTGAGCAGAGGGAGGTCGGGTGATGTTTGATGTGGGCTTTAAAAAATAACAATAATTCCCAGCAGGAGCTGGAGGGCACTTGGAGCCCCGCAGTCACAGCATCCTCCCCATTCCCACTCTCAAGATTCCGTAGCCATGGGGGAAAAGGGCTTCCTGAGTCCGTGCCTTGTGTTTTGGAGCAGTTTGGAGATGCCTGTGCAGTGGTCTCGCCACGGAGAATTTGTCCAAGTTTTGAGAATGGGGTTGGCAGTGTGGTGGGAGGTGCCAGCGGACCCTCGGCACCACTGCCCAGGTTTGCTGTCAGGAGGCAGAGCAATGATGGGATGTGGGCAGGGAATTGCTGGAGAGAGGATTTCTCCAGCAGCCTTTGGGAAGGGATGAGCAGAGCAATATTTGCTGTGTCCAGCGCAGGCAGGAGGAGGAGGAGGAGGAGGAGGAGGAAGAGGAGGAGGTTGTGATGGTTGTGACGTGATAAAAGCTGGAGCGAGGCTGTCTGGAGGGTGGGAAATTCCACTAAAACTGTTGTGCCGGGATAAACCAGCAGAAACATGGTTTGTTCAAAATTCCAAGCAGGTAAGAGGGGCTGGGGGTGGTGGCAAGGCACGTTGTCATGTGGATGCTGTGGATCCGTTTCCAACAGCATCCCTTTGGTACTCGGGCTCGTGGCTGGGCATCCTGAGGAGGTGCCTGAGGGAAAGGCTGTGCCCTGGAAGGAGCAGGACTGGAAGGAGCAGGATGGGAGCAGTGTGGCAGCTCCAGGAGGTGGTTGTGGCTGTCCCAGCTTAGTGCTGAGCCCGTTGTTTTGGGAGGAGGTGACGGAGCTGTGGGCAGGGGGACACTTTGAGGGGTTGGGTTGGAAAGGCAGGAGCGGGGCGACCAGTGTGGGGGGAGATCAGGAGGGAGGGAAACAAGCCAGACCCCCATCAGAGAGGACTGGTGCTCCCACCTTTTCCAGCATGGATCCCTCTTTGTGCCTTGATTTATCCTTTTAGATGGGGTGATGCCTTCTGGAGCTGCCAGGGAGTCTCTTGTAGTGGGTGTGGGAGCTCTGGGCAATGCAAAAGTCCCCAAATCCTTTGTATTGAAAATGCAACATTGCTCCAGGGAAGCACATGGAATTCCCTGGTGAAAATACACCTTGCTCCTGCCCACCTCCATCCCCTCAGGCACATATCCCATGGGAGCACGGGGTGCTTTTGCCAGGCCAGGTTTTTCCTGGAGAGATCCCAGGCAGCAGGGCTGGGCTGGTGCCGGCACCGGGATGCTCCTTGTCCACGCTCTGCCCCAGCTGCAGCACCAAACCTCACGGATCTGCCCTGTGGAAGGGGATGGGGATCCGACAGGTTTGGTGCTGTGGCTGTGAGCAGAAGGGGTGGGTGCTCTGGGAAGGGATGGGTGCTCTGGGAAGGGATGGATGCTCTGGGAAGGGGTGGATGCTCTGGGAAAGAAATGGATGCACTGGGGAAGGAGTGAGTATTCCAGGGAAGAAGGGATGGGTGCTCCAGGGAAGGAATGGGTGCTCAGGGAAGAAGGAATGGGTGCTCCAGGGAAGGGATGGATGTTCCAGAGAAGAGATGGGTACTCCAGGGAACGGAGGAGTACTCAGGGAAGAAAGGATGGGTGCTTCAGTGACAGAATGGGTGCTCCAGGGAAGGGATGGGTACTCCAGGGAAGGAAGGAGTGCTTGGGGAAGAAAGAATGTGTGCTCCAGTGAAGGAATGGATTTTCCAGGGAATGGATCCTGGGAAGGGATAGGTGCTCCTGGGAAGAAGGGGTGAGTGCTCCGGGGAAGGGATGGATGCTGCAAGGGAAGGGATGGGTGCTCCCGGGAAGGGAAAGGTGCTCCTGGGAAGGGATGGATGCTCCCAGGAAGAAGGGCTGGGTGCTGTGGGGCCGGCACGTGCAGTTCCTGTGCAGCCCCTGATCCGATTATGTAAATGTCCCCGGAGCCGCGGGGAGCGCAGCAAGCACAGGAAATAAATAAATATAGATGGAAATGCAAGAGCTCTGCTGCGAAGGTGACCTTCTCTGTGGGCTCTGGGTGCTGCCACGGCCGGTGCCGGGTGCTCCTCTCCAGAGGTTGGGAGCCTCACCTGGGCAGGGGCTGCTGGGGGGGATGGAGAACGGCTCGGGCGGAGGCAGAGCCGCAATTGTCAGACTGTTGTGTCCCAGGTGAGGATTCCAAACGTGCAGGGACTGGCTGTTGCAGGGCTGGAATTCAAGCTGGGTGCGCTGCCTGTTGGCTCTGCTCCCATCCGTGCCTGGCATCTCAGCAGGCAGAGCCCAGGCGCGTGGGGCTGAGCAGCCCGGTGTCAGCAGGGCTGGGGAGCAGACGTGGAAGGAGAGGCACAGTCTGCCCCGGGGGAGGAGTGGGAGGTGTGTAAAGACAAGAAGCAACAAATTAACGGGATAATGGGAGGATCCGGAGCCCGATCCGGAGCGCTGCGCTGAGTTGTGTAGACTCATCCAGGAGCGGGGAAAGCTCCGTCTCATCATTCAGCAGGAGACAGCAGGCAGGAGGGATGTGTGGATGCACTGAGGAAGCCAGTTTGGGAGTCGGGAAGAGCTCACAGGGCTGTGGGTGGTGCTGGAAATAGGTTTTTAATGGGAATGGGGAGTCACAGCAGAGCTTTGTGCTTCCTCGAGGAATGGGAGCATGGAGAGCAGCAGGGCTTGGGCTTGCCTGTGTCATTCCTGGGTTAGTTTGTGTTTTCCCTTGAGGGTTTGGAGGAGCAGAGGTGCAGGAGGCTCTGCTGGGCTGGTGCAGCCCAGACAAGGAAGGGAGAGAGGCAGCTGGGGCAGGGGTGTGGTGCTAGGTGGGAGATGCTGCTCCGTCAGGATTTGGTCAGGAGAGAGCCCTTGGATTCCCTGGACAGGCGGTCCCAGGAACACCGAGGACTCACCTGCCCTTGAGAGGCACCAGCGGTCACCCCAGCCTGTCCTGCAGGGATGCCAGCACCCACTTTGAGGCAGGCTGATTTCCCACCCAGGTTTTCCTTTCCCGTGGGAATGAACCCATCTGGAGCAGCAGCTCCTGAGACAGCAGCACGGAGCACCTTCAGCTTCTAAACCTGCAGGGAGGGCTCCCAAGAGTGTGAAACACAGGGCTGGAACCAGAGTGAGATGGAGAACCACATGTGCTGCCTCTCCTCCAGGGAAGGGCCACAGGCTGTTGGTTTAAGCCTCCCTGGGACACCCAGCAGCATTCCAGGGGCTGCATCCTCCAGCCCCGGCAGGATTTCTCCCTGTGGATCCCTCCAGGGTTGTGCTCTGGCTCAGCAGCAGTTTTGGGGTGGCCCTGTGCCACGTGCCAGTGGCTCAAGGAACCTCTGGCCTCTCCCTGCAGCCACATTGGGCTTGTGGAGACTCTGAGTGGCATCTGCCTGGTCAGGTCGGTTTATTTGGAGCCTCCCCGTGTGCCCATGCTGGAAAGAGCTGCCTGGGCATAAGATGTGCTTCTGCTCCTTTGCCTCCCCGTGTCCCAGCTTCCCTGCAGAGCGCTGAGCCCCCTCTGCCCCTTGGGAATGCTGCTGTGATTAATCCACACTCCCAAAATTGCTTCCATATTAATTCAGACGTTGCTGATCACCTGCTCTGAGCAGTCTCAGGTTGCCCAGCTCAGCCTCCAGCCTGGTGTGTGAGTTCTGGGGGTTTATTCCAGTGGCAGGTGTTGGATACACCCCGTGTGTGTCCGTGTCTGCTTGGAAAACTGCTTAAAGCTGGGAAGTAACAGAGTTCCCGGGATCACCTCCTTGGGATGACCGTGGGGCCGGGGTGATGCTGCTGGTCTATACCTTGGGCATGTCCCTGTGCTGAACTGGTTCCCAGTATGGATGAGCATATCAGCTGTCCCTTGGGGTCCCCAAACCCATCCTGGCACAGGGAGAATGATGGACCCAGCATCCTCCACCCGGGCAGCAGGGAGGGGCTGCTCCCAGTTCATCCCAGTACAGCCAGTGGGCTGGGGGAGCTCTCCCTGTGCTGCCAGGGTTAATTCCAGCACTGCACGCTCTGTCCTGCACCCCTGGATTTGCTTCCCTGGGGCAGGGATTCCCTCAGGGACCCCAGGCAACTGCTCTGCTGCCCGAAATCCGGGGCAAACCCCTCAGGGGGGGACAGGGCTTGTCCCCCGTGCCCGTGGCCGGGGTGGTGGCGCAGGAACTCTCGCTGGCATGTGGCACAGGCTGTGTTAATTATCCCCGCTGCGCTAACGACGCGCGCACTAATCAGCGCCTTGCAAACCATGTCACCGACCCAGAAAAGCCCCGGCAGTGGGATTAAATCCCTAACCCAGCCCTAATCCCCCTCGGATGAGAGGGCTGCAGCCGGGGCTCCGGGTGTCCTGCGCATCCCCGCTGTGGAGGCGCCGCGCTGGCGAGGAAATAACTGGTGGGTGCTTGGCTCTTACTGGGGGGCGCTGGGAGGGTGAGGGGTGGCACCCTGGGGTCTGTCCCTGCCTGAGTGGGGCCGGGGGATTGGAGACGAGGAGATGTGGAGTTGCAGAGGCCGGTCCTTCCATTGGAGCTGCTGGAAGGAAAAGCTGCTGGAAGGAAAAGTTGCGCCTTTCTCCAGAGCATCCTGTGCTGCTTTTTAGATGTAGAGATGTGAGGGTATCTCTGGTCAGATCTGTTCAGACAGGCAGTGCCTTCCTCCCACTCCCCTCATCATCAGCATTCCCCGTGGTTGCTGAGTCCTTCCAGCTGGATTTTATCAGGCATGTGGGTGCTCAGACCTCGTGTGTGTCTGTGGGGCCTCTGTGCTGGCCGGGGCTTTTTGGGGGGTGCTCCTGCTCACCCTGCCTTGGGCGTTCCGACCCTTCCTCCTCCTCCTCCTCCTTCTCCTATTCTTCCTCCTCGTGTCCATCTGACCCCCAGGAGGCTTCAGACTGTCCTGGGGCTCCCCTTGGAACTTCATGCGAGAAGAGGGAGGACGAATCTGTCTGCAGCACCCGAGGGTGCCTCTTGCACCTCTGCCCTCCTGGATTTTTTTGGCTGAGAGGGATAACTTTTCCACTGAGCTTCTGAGGAGAGCTGGGAGTGTTTGTGCCGGGCTGCTGGGTCAGCAGGGCTGTGTTGGTGGGCTCAGCACGGCCCTGCACCGTCAGCAGTGCCTGGGGTTGATCAGCAGCTCTGCTGAGCCGGGAGCCAGCCCAGCCAGGCATCACCTCTGCCATAAACCTGTGCCCAGGGGATCCTCCTGGGATCCTCAGCCCTGCCTGGAGGCTGGGGCAGGATGGGGCTGTGGAGAGGGAAATGTCAAAGCATCACCGGGTGACTCCCTTTGGGGTTGTGTTTGCCTCTTCCCTGGGCTGATGCACCGAGCTGCTTCACTCTGGCTCCTTCCTCCAGCGTCTATCCAAGGAAAAATCACTGGAATGGCAGCACTGCTCTCCCGTGGATTTACCCGGGAAGAAGTTACGGCACTGGGAGATGAGGGGATTGTGGGGTGCTGCTGCCAGAGGAGCTGCTCCTGCAGCCCCTCTCGTACCGTGGGAGCTCTGCAGAGGCACCGCACGAGGCTGAATCCGAGGTACAATCCCAGGCAGCTTCCCGCAGATCCCGGGGCCGGAGCTGCCCGTGGGCAGGGCCAGCTGCTCCCGCTGCCATGCGCCTGGACAGATGTTCATCCAGCCTGGAGTCTGCTCCGTCAGGGCGTGAGGGAAGTGGCCAGCAGGAGCCTCAGGAGAGCTGCCATCCTGGGAGCTGTCGGCGGCACTGAGCTCTCCGGGCACACCAGCGCCGGGATCGGGGCTCCAGGGCCTTGGAAGTGGACGCTGGCTGCTCTCCTCGTGCTGGCTCTGCTGTGCTGGCCCTGGGAGAGCCCCCCACTGCTGGGGGGGCCTGGGGGTCTGGGCAAGTGAAGGGGAAGGAAGAATGTGCAGCAGCCACCTGGAGGTGCCGCCCTGCAGGGGAAGAGCCGGTGCTGGGAGCTTTCCAGGGAGGGGATTTTTGGCAGATGGCAGTGGAGAGACCCCACTGCTGTGCAGGCAGGTGAGAGCGTGGGGACAAGCCTGAGATGTGCTCGTGGCCAGAGGAGAGTGGGGAAGCCATGCAGGGGCGCAGTTCTGGGATGGCCACTCTGCAGCAGGAGCTCCCAGCACGGGCTCAGCTCCCAGTGTCTCTCCTGTACTGGTCCCAGCACGTCCTTGGCACTGTTGAGCCCCCACAAACCCTCTGGCATGGCCAGTGGAGGCTGCTGAGTGCTGCTCAGTGAGGTTTGGGTGGAAGGGTCAGTACTGGCACCCTGGGGTATCCAGCAAATTCCTGAGTTGTTTTTCCACCAGGATCCAGACCCAGATCCTTCCCGTGGCGCAGCTCCAGGCTGGCATCGCCTTGGTCCATAACCCGTGGGCAGCGTTGGCTCATTCCTCTTCCCAGACGTCCTTCTCTCCTGCCGAGTCGGGATTTGGGATTTGGTCCATGATTCCTGCTCCATGGAGGCCGTGTGGGGTTGGGATTAGAGCCTCTTAGCACAGCCGGGCCGGCGGATTTGCCACTGTTTCCCACTAATCCCCTCTTTATTGCACGGGGTGGATTCCACGGCGGTGACGGCGTCGCTGCAGGAGGGGTCTGGTCACTGCTGGCCCCGGAGCTTTGGGATGAGCTCGGCTCTGAGGAACCCCTGGGAAAAGTGGATCTGGTTGGAACACCGGTGTGTCCACGGTGTTCAGGCAGATGGCCCAAAATAACATGGTAAGGTGATAACATTCCCAGAGACAAAACCAGGAGACAGGATCTGGCCCTCACAACACTGTAGGTGTCTCCATCTTGGGCTTTGCCATCTTGGACGTCTCTATCTTGGACATCTCCATCTTGGGTGTCTCCATCAGCTCTGACTGTCAGGGAATCCATAGTCTCCAGAGAGAAGCAGGTGCCACATGGAATGAGGCCGTCAGGGATTTTGGGAGCACCTTGTTCAAGCGCCGGGGGTCTGGCTGAGCTGCTGACATTGGCACCAAGAGGTGGGCGGGAGCCTGCTCTGCTGTCTTCCCACATCTGTAGGATCACTAAGGATCTTTTCCATATCTGTATTTTTGTAGCACCTGTTTTCCCTGGATGCAAAAGGGGGTGGGATGATTTTCAGTGTGGAACTCACAGGATTTTATGCAATGTCACCTTGGTTTTTCAGGGTGTCACGATGTGGCGAGGCTCAGCCCGGCTCTCCCCACCAGCCCTGCCCCAGGGAGAAGCAGTTCCTGGTGCGCCTGCATCCTGCTCCAGACAGCCGGGATGCTGGCGGGCCGGCTGAGGGTCACTCCAAGGATTTGGGACAGATTTGCTGTTATTTAAGCAGTCTGTTGATGTGGTGGTGACCAGCAGCCTGGCCTGGGGCCCCAGCACGGCTGTGGGTGTGGAGCAGATGACCACACTCCAAACCATGTCTCGTTGCCATCTGACTGTCTGTGAGGGATGATTTGGGATTCAGGTTGGCTCTATCCTTGTATTTCCCCCTTTGCTTGCTGCTCAGAGTATTTTTGGGGAAAGACAAATGAAGCCTCTCTGGGTGCAGTGGCAGATTGTGACTCTGTATCTCACTGCTCTGAACCCAAATGGCTCCAGCCCCATCCCTGGAAGTGTTCAAGGTTGGACAGGGCTCGGAGCAACACAGTGGAAGATATCCCTGCCCATGGCAGGGGGTGGAATGAGATGATCTTCAGTGTCCCTTCCCACCCAGCCCATGATCCTCGGATTTCCTGCTGTGCCTGGCTGTGTTCCGAGCTCCGCAGTCGCCCTTCCCTCGGGGGGCTGTTTGCAGCAAGCAGCAGCCAGCTGTGTCCCAGGGTTTTGATGACTCCAGGAAGGAAGGGAGCACTTATCTCCCAGGCACGGCAGAGCTGTGTCCCTGCTGAGTGGAGTGACGGCTCCTGCTCTGCAATTCTCCGGAGACAAAGAGATCACTGAACGCATCTGGCCGTCGCCTCCTCTCGTGTCACTCCTGGGTGATGAAGGGTCCTTGTCCCATGGTTGAGGAGCAGGAGGTGTTGCTTCCACAACAGCAGGAGCTGCCCTTGAAGGATTTTTCCTCCCCAAAAGTTGGACTTGCAGGGCTGGCCCTCTGGGATGCTGGGGCAGGTGGGGTTGCAGGTGTGAGCGTGTTCCCTCGGCATCCATCGGCGTTGTGCTGGAGATGGGGAATGCTCCGCTGTGCTGGGGCTGCTCCAGAGGTTGTTACCCTGTGGTTCAACCCCAGGCAGAAATCGTTCCCTGGGAGGCTGGGGAGGCCCTGGAATGGATTTCCCAGAGAAGCTGTGGCTGCCCCTGGATCCCTGGAAGTGTCCAAGGCCAGGTTGGAGGGGGCTTGGAGCGCCCTGGGATAGTGGGAGGTGTCCCTGCCCCTGGCAGGGGGTGGAATGAGATGGACTGTAAGGTCCCTTCCAGCCAAGCCATTCCATGATTCTATGAAGTCTGGCAGGCCTTGCTGTGATCATTTACCCTTTCAAGCTAATTAACCTCATCTCTTTGTTCCTTACATCTGGTTCTGACTGTTTGCTCCACGGAGGAAGCAGAGATCCCCGCGGGCTGTGACACCACCACCTTGGCAGGACGTGGGTGACCCCGGGTGATCGTTTTCCGCTGCATGAATATTCCCGGGGCTGTTAACGACGCTCCTATTAGCCAGCAACAAGCTGTGAAATCGGGATATTTGCCGTGACAAATGTGTGAAAGGTGCTAAATGTGCCCGCGGCCAGCGGCTACTGGGCACGGGCATGGACCGACCTCGGAGCTGATGGCACCAAGGCTCGCCTCCTGCTCCCCAGCAGGGCCTTGCTGGCACTTTGCCTCTTCCTCCGTGGGAATTTGCAGGAGTCTCAGTGGTATTTTTCCATGAAAACACGCTCCTTTGGCCACCTTGGCTGTGCCTCCCTGTCCTGGCATTGATGTTCCATCAGCCAGCGCTGGATTAGGACCTGCCACAACAACTTTTTCCAGCCATGGAGAGGAGGAGAAACCACCTCTGTCCCTCCTGCCACCTGGTCGCAGGTAACCCTGGGATTCCCTGGGATCTGGAACTGCACATGGATGGAGCTTGCTTTTATCTCTGGTCATTGCTGACCTGTCAGCTTGGCTGCTGCTCCCCAGCCCCGTCTGTGCCGTGATGCTGCTGAGACGGAAGAGCCTTCGGGATTTTGGGATTTGATCCAGTGCTGGTCCTGGGGCAAAATCCAGGTCATTTTCTATCACTTCCCGTACCCGCCGTCCCCTCCATGAGTGGGAGGCAGCAGTTTGGATGCTGTGAAGGATAAACCCAGTCCCCTGCTGGCGTGGGATGCACGTGGGGATGGGTACAGCATCCTCTGCCCGTTCCTCTTCTCCACTCACCAGAGGTTTGGTTCTGGGATAGCTCTGAGGAGGGCAGTGCCTCCCGAGGCTGTGGCTCCATGGCCTCGACATCCCAGCTCTACAGCTCCCCGAGGAATCACTTTTCCCGTGCTTGCATCCTGAGTGCTGTGCTCTCCTTTGGGTGCATTCCTCAAGGAGCCTCTTCCCGCTGTCCTGTGTCCCTGTGCCAGCCTAGCGTGGATTTGTGGCTGAGTCTTTACATCCTTGAGCAGATTCAGCTGGAACTAAATTTAGCCACCACTCCGTGAGAATTTTATAAGCTGGATTTTGAGGTGTTGCTCCTGCTCCATGGCTGGGATTGTTTGTACCTTGGGAACACCAAGGCAGGGGATTAATGACAGGAGTGAGCGATGAGCTGGGATCCTCGAGTCTGAGCTACTCACCCCAGTGCCCTGCAGCCCCTGCTCCACACTGGGATGTGTTGTGGCTCAGGACTGAGCTCTGTCGACAGAGGCAATGAAAAAACATCCCCTGATCCCTGTTTGGTGCTGCTCCCACCTCCAGTGAGCATCCCTGAGGAATTTACTTGGCTGCTGCTGGCAGTGGTGGGGGTTGTGCTTGGAGGATCCCTCTTACAGGATATTCTCTCCTTTCCACCTTTGGCATCGCTTCTCTCCCAGGGAGCAAACAGGTTTTGTGCTTGGGTTGATCCGGATCCTTTGATCCAGGTTTGGATCAAGTCAGTGTCTGAATTACAGAGGAAGAGGCTGCAGAGTGGGGATCCTACGGCCTTTCAAAACCAGGGAATAATCCCTGCACGTACCCCAGCCAGCTCCTAGATCCACATGGAGCCAATTGTGGGATGCTGCCTACACCATGCATTGCCCAGACCTGCTCTGTGGAGGTACCACAGCCCGTGGTGGGATCTGTGGCCACGTGAGGACCATCCTGGTCCTCTTCCCAAAACCTCCCCACGCTCTGCAATGCTGACAACCATCCTCCATCACTTGGAATTTTTTAATCTGCCTGTAAATGAAGCCTCTTGGTGCTGATTTCCCTTTGGGATACATCATGGGAACCTCTGTGAAGCTTGGGCACCTTGGGATGGGGGATTCCGAAGTGCTACGTGCTGTTTTTCATTAGCACATTTTTTCCCATCAGCTGATGGAATGATTTCTCCTCCCAGCTCCCAGCCCAGAGCCAAGTGGAGCCCTGCCTGACCTCCTTTCCCCCTAATTCCCCATTACACCTTCCAGCCCGGGTTTAATTGCAGCAGGGTAATTACAGGTGATCTCCCAGCGCATCGTTTTAAAGCGCTCAGCCCCTGAGCTGGGAGCAGCCGGCAATTCCCACCCTCGGTGCCAAACTGGGCATTCCTGTGCCTGCTGCCTCTGGAGCGGGCCCTCTGGAGCAGATAAGGAGCTTTCCTGGGCTGGGAAGGTCAGGGCTGTGTCCCATTGCTTGCCCTGGTTTCATCCTCTTAGTGCAGTGCATCCGTGGGACACACGGAGCCAGCCCGGGGTGGTGGCACCGGGAAGGGCCAGGGCAGAGGCAGGGAGCACCTTGCCTTCATAGAATCTTGGAGTCATGGAATGGTTTGGGCTGGAAGGGACCTTAAAGCCCATCTCATTCTTTGCCCCGTAGGCTTTGGGCTGTGGTGGCTTCCAGCAGGACTTTGGGGTGGAAGAGGAGCTGAGCTGTTTCCAGAGGAGGAGGTGAAAACATGGCCCTGAGAATGTGGGGTCTGTCCTGGCACTCAGCATCGAGTCCAAGTGCTCCCCTGCACTGCCACCCCTGTCCCCAGTGCCACATCCACAGGGCTGTTACATCCCTCCAGGGATGGGGATCCACCACTGCCCTGGGCAGCTGGGCCAGGGCTGGACAGCCCTTTCCATGAAGAAATTTTCCCAATATCCAACCAGGCACAGCTGAGACCGTTCCCTCTCCTCCTGTCCCTATTCTCTGGGAGCAGAGCCCGACCCCCCCTGGCTGCCCCCTCCTGTCAGGGACTTCTGCAGAGCCAGAAGGGCCCCCTGAGCCCCCTTTGCTCCAGGCTGAGCCCCTTTCCCAGCTCCCTCAGCTGCTCCTCCTGCTCCAGCCCCTTCCCCGCTCCCTTCCCTTCCCTGGACACGCCCCAGCCCCTCCAGGGCTCTCCTGTCCTGAGGGTCCCAGAGCTGCCCCCAGTTTTGAACACCTGTAGGATGGGAGCACAGCAAGGAATCTGGGGGAGGAGGATCCTGAACCCTCCCTGCCTTCAATTGGAAAATCAGCAATGGGATGATGGAAAGAACACACGTAGGGTCTGATCCTTAGAGGCTCCGGGTGTGTGTGAAACAAAACCTTCGAGGAAAAGCTTATTTCCCTGGATGAGTCTCAAATCCTGCTCCTATCCAAAGGAAAAGTTTGTTGAAGAACTGATGAATTGGAGCTTTTCTTGGACAAATTCTGGTAAAATCAGGGCAGGTCATAGAAGCTGAAGCCCTGAACCTGCTGCTTGACCAGGAGTTACCTCAGTTCTCAGGTGCCACCTGCAGCCCAAATTCTGAGCAACCTGCCAGGAGCTGAATAAATCACGTGTGGAATCCAAATAGCTGGAAACAGAAAATAAGCAAATCCTGGGAATGGTTGGAAGTCTGTCAGACATCCAAAACTCTCTGGTTTTAGTACTTTTGAGTAGGTTGGAGGTTTCCAGCCAGCATTTATCCAGAGGACCTGCCTTGGTATGGCAATGAGTTGCACAAACACAGTGAATTTGCCTGCAAGTTGCAGTTGCTTTAATTTCCATAAAAATAGTATTTTCTTGCCTTTAAACATAAGGAGAAGTTCAGTGTGTCCCAACCTGCAGGGATTTGGGGGAGGGAGGAGCAGCCCTGCCTCCGTGCTCAGCTGCACGTGGGGCTGACGGCAAAGGAAACGGCGAAGCCGCGGGACTCGGAGTTTCATCCAAGATGGAAAATAACCTAAAAATAGAGCTGTGAGGGCCGGCTCTGTCCTGTGAGGCTATTGTTTGGGATGAGGCAGTGTGGGACAGCCGGAGTGTCCCCGTGTCCTGGCCCTGGGCGGACGTCCTGCTCCCGGAAATCTCCCGCCGGGAGTCTGGCACAGCCGGGGCCGGGCGATGCCAGTCCCGGGGGACTGGGGGGCTCTGGGGGAGGTTGGTGCCAAGGGGTTCTTCTGCCAGCCTGGGTCGTGGTGTCCCAGCTGTCCCCTGCCTGGTGGCACAGGATGGGGACTCTGTGTGTCCTGCAAGGCATTGCTTGGAGCATTCCCTGAGCCTTCCTTCCCTGTGCCCAGTGGGGTCCCCACGGCTGAGGGGTCCCCAGGGCCCGCTGGGGAGGGGATGGGGGTTTTTGGCCATGGTGGATGTGTTGCAGGGGCCAGGCCAGGCCCTGTGCTGGGTATCCTTCCTCTGAGACTCCTTGGAGCACCGGGATCTCTGGTTCCTGGCCTGAGCAACCCAGAGAAGCTGTGGCTGCCCCATACCTGGAAGTGTCCAAGGCCAGGTTGGACGGGGCTTGGAGCATCCTGGGATAGTGGGAGGTGTCCCTGCCCATGGCAGGTTGTCGCAGGGCGTCCAGTGCAGTTCAGCACCAGCACACCGCGACTTTCCTGGAGGGAGAGTGTCCCGCAGAGAACAGCCCTTCCAGGGGTGCCGGCAGATCTCCCTGGGCGACAGGCGATTCCAGCAGGTGTAGCAACTTCTCTCCTGCAAGTGATTTCAGCTCTTTGTGATTCAGCTCCTTGTGAGATTGCCCAAGGCAAACACGGAGACAGAGAGACAGGAGCCTCGTACGGCAGTTCCTCAGAGGTAGCCTTCATTGTCCGAGCACCCTGTGAAGGGGAGGCCAGAGGCAGGAACTCCCTACCTTTCAGGAAAAGCTGGGCTTTTTATGGGAAAGGTAGGGGGTGGGGTAGAAACCAGTTAGCCAGCAGGGTACAGGCTGTTACCATGAAGAAACAAGGCATGTTGGGATCTCACCCTGACCCGCAGGAAGGTTGCTTATCTCTGACTTCTCCAGAGGACTGCGCAAGGCTCCAGCTTTGAGGGCTCCCAGCCCTCCACAGCAGGGGGTTGAAGCTGGATGTTCTTTATGTCACTTCCAGCCCAAACCATTCCATGATTCTCTGATTCTCTCCTGTCTGTGGCTGTCACTCAGGGAACCATTGTCCCATCCTTTTTATTTGCTGGATTTAGGGATGGAGGTGCTGCTCGAGACCTCAGGGCCTGGCTGAGGGATGTGAGAGCCCAGCCTGGGCTCCTGGGGACCACACCGGGATCAGGGATGGGGACAAGGACAGGCTGTGGGCAGGGTTGCGGCCACCTCCACGTTGCAGCCACCTCCTTGGAGGTGGTTCAGCTTCGGATGGCCGGCGTTGAGCTGTGGATCTGGGAGTTGGCAAAACCATGCTCCTGGGAGAGGAGCAGGAGCGGGGTGGTGGGGAAGCAGCTCTGGGGTCACCGTGTGCCCTGACCCCCTCCCAGCTGCCCGGGCCGTGCCGGGTGCTGACCTGTCCCTTCCCGCCGCAGGCCTGCCGCGATTTCCTGGACTTGGCCGAGAGCCACAGCCGGAAATGGCAGCGGCTGCTGCAGCATGAGCGGGAGCAGCGGATCCGGCTGGAGGAGACCATCGAGCAGTTAGCCAAGCAGCACAACAGCTTGGAGCGCGCCTGCCGCGGGGCGCCCGGCCTGGCCTCGGGCACCGCCAGCATCTCCAGCACCGCCAAGGGTGAGCGCCGGGCACGGGGCTGCTCGGGGGCCCTGGGATGGGATGGGGCTGCTCAGGGACCCTGGGATGGGATGGGGCTGCCTGGGGGCCCTGGGATGGGTTGGGGTGGGGCTGCTCAGGGACCCTGGGATGGGATGGGGCTGCCTGGGTGGGATGGGG